>JAFISD010000280.1:0-34087 GCA_022560085.1 Helminthosporium solani | reverse complement strand
ACCCTAACCCTAACCCTAACCCTAACCCTAACCCTAACCCTAACCCTAACCCTAACCCTAACCCTAACCCTAACCCTAACCCTAACCCTAACCCTAAAAAACTTAAATTTACTACTTAAGATATCTTAGGAACTAGAGTATATAGAATAATAAGCCTAGTACTAAATTAATCTAAATTAGGGTTAGAATCTATTAGTAAGTATTACTTAGTAATAGAGTTTAACTCTAATAGGAAATAAGCTATATAAAGCTTATAAAATAAAAGAAGTTTTCTTTATAAGCTATACTAAATAGTTTTTTTTAAAAATAAAATAACATCTATATATCTACCTAGATTTTAAAATTTATAGAAAACTATTATAAAATAGTAGAGTTATAATAGTTCCTAAAAAATCCTTTATATAATAGTGAATTTTAGATTGCAGTGATTTACTCTATCGCTTAGTTTGTCACCCTTATGCAAGCCAACCAGCCAAAAAAAAGGGAGGCAATTCACCACCCCAACCTTACCGGCACCGACCTCGCCCTCCCCCTGTCTCTCCCCATCTCAGCAGGAGGAGAAATACTCCTCTCGCCGACCCTCGACACCCCCCTCGCCAACCTCTCCCTCCGCTCCGTTCGCTCCCTCACAAGGTCATCCAGCATCGCCCTAACCTTGACATACACCCTCAAGCTCTCCTCCTCCATCGTCTCCGCCAACTCTACTGAATGCTCCGTGAGTTCCCGCATCTTCGCATCGCACAAGGTCTGCAATTCCAAGATGGCGTCCTCCTTAACGACGATAACATCGAGTCTGTGGTTGTCGAGCTGGTCTTGGAGATCGATGTCGGCGGTGTCGCGGAGGTCTAGGGCATGATCGAGGGTATCGGATGTGACTTGTTTGACGAGCTGGTCGGCGTGGATGCGAATGTGGTGGTGGAGAAGGTTGTGGATTGGGGACATGGGGTTGGGGGGTGGTGGGGGTGGGGGTGAGGTGGGCTTTGAAGGGGAAGAGGGGGCTATTGTGGGGACGGCGAGCATCTGGGTTAGGATTTCTGGGAGGATGGCTTGGAGGGCGTTGGGGAGGAGCTTTGCGACTACGTTTTCGACCTTGTCTTGGATGTCGAATAGGGTAGTGACTGGGGAAAGGCGCGGGCTTGGCGTTGCTGCTATTGTCGTTGCCTTTTCAGTGGGCGATCCCAAGTTGATTTCGATGGCGGGATCGAGGAGCACGCGTTTTGGGGTTGGGGTCTGGGGTGAGCTTGGCTGTGCTGTCGGACGTCAACGTGGTGCAGGTATACAGGAATGGTTGTGGGAATACTCACACTGTCGCGATCGTTTCAACGATACATCTTCATACGTAGGAAGGACCTCGAGTGGCGCAGATTCGCTGGGGCTGAAGATCGTCCAGTCTGCCTCTCTGAATTGACCCAAGCCACGAGGAAAGCCATTCAGGAACTTGGACGTATCGATCAGGCTCGAGAACAGTGAGGACTTGGTTGGATGCAACCAGGCACGATCGAACACGATAGAAAGCGTTGTTGTTTTAGCCATGGCCACGAATTGCTGGAAACGAGAATTTGAGCCGTCCTTGGGCGCTATGTTCCCAGACGAGCGAGGACAGAGGACGGGGCAAGGCTGTCTTAGGGTCACGCTCAGCGATTCTATCTCGCTGCCGCCGCGCTGGGCTCGAGCAAGCTGATGTATTTGCGAAGGAGGAATCACAGTCGCGTGTCCGCGCTCAATTACGATCCAGTTGTCCGCATCGTAGACGAGGCTCATTCGCTGATCGGTATCGGAGCCATATATGGGGAGTTCAAAATGAAGCATAATGGTCGCTTGTGCGCGGACCTCATTAACCTGAATAACAAGGGAGCACATACACACAAAGGACGTATCGAAGGGAGAAACTAGAGCGGGAACACCACCTTTGCGGAAGATGTATTGCGCCATTGTCAATTCTACAGCATGCACTACCTGATCCACTCACCAAGAAATACCCCCCTTACGCCTGCAACGGCACAAGAGACCCAGCCCGCCCGGGCTTTTGCATTGATAGCGAGCAGCCCTGACTCTATTGCGGCCGCCTTCAACACCGCGCGCTGCCTGCCTCGCCGTATGCGCACTGCCCGACCTAAAAGAGCGACACCCCCCAGACACAGACACGCAGTTGTAAGGGCAGCTGCGCGCTGCGACGGGGCCTTGTGAGGTTCGCAAGGATGGTGCGATGAATTAAGACAGCGAACAGTGCGGAGACTAAACGATGAGCAAGCCGCGTGCGGGAGAGGGCGGCCGTGTCGCGTGTGTGTGGTGAAGACGAAGAATGTATGTCGATAGCGAGAGGATGAATGGAAGGGTGAGGTGAGCGAGTAGTGAAGGCGGTGGTTGGGCGTTATATACAGATACAGTCACCCCGGCTTGGGTGCCTAGTGTCACGTGGGTGGCACGTCCCTTATTCTCCCACACAAGCTTGGCAGAGGGGTGAGATCCCATCGTCTTTGCGAGCTGATTGGTTGATTTGGCCCACCAGGTTTTTTGTTACATACCTACGTAGGTATATAGGATGGACATTAAGTTTTAGTTAAAGATTGTGACTAGTCTACAGCCTTAGATGTAGGCTTACGTTGGAATGCCACGACATGATTTTGTGTGTTGTTCAAGTAATTGTGAATTTGTGCTCCCTGTATTATCTTGCTAGTTACTGACCTAGCAAAGCTACACGTTGTTAGTAAAGATATAGCTAGATACAAGGTTCAAATTATATAATATTATGCCAACATATGCCTAGATGGTTTTTGGAAAGTGGTATTCTCGATCTGGTGTCGAGAGAAGCAACGATCATATTTATGGTGGCATCAATAGTTCGGTCCTAAGACGACGATGATAAAGGAGATGATGCATAGGGTAACATTGATTAGGATAATCAAAACAGGAATTGCTACTAACAGAACCTAGAAGGCAGTCTTAATTCTTCCCTAAAGATTGCCTACATCATTTGTCCCCTCTCACTTGCAATAGAAGGTGCCTGTATTTATATCGAGAGTCTATGTATGATACCTAGTAAGAGCTGCCTTATATACCCAGGACGCTAGTAGCAATAGGTAGGAATGGTCCATCGCAATAATGCTAGACAAGCAACCAACGGCTTTGGGGGCGCTTTTGAGTATCAAAGGAGGCATGTGAGCTTCTCCATAACAGAATGCAAGTATGGTCACGGGACAAAGGTCTCGTGACAGATTCTTGCCTCGATTCCTTCAAATCCTGCTCATGCTGAAGATGTACGGACGGACGATGAGGACGATGAGGATGATGAGGACAGTGGGCACGATATGGGTAAGAGGGGAGCAGATAGATTCAAGCACAAGTGTTTCCAGCTGCAGGAGAAGGCCACGGGTGAATACGCATTCGAACGCCTGTCTTGACATCGTAGTCCCATCCCTCGTTGGCCCACTTCCACTTCACATACGGCCCAAGCTCCTTGTCGCGAGGGACGAGGCGCTTCCACTCAGGTTCCACGCCCAAGCGATTATGAAGGCCACGCAAACGGTCACGCCCAAAGATGCGGAACGAGTCAAGAGCATATTCGCCGACGCCAGGGAGGTGAGCGATTTCCCACCCCTCTCGCGCATCGTCCGGTCCCATCATCTCCCCTTTTGCGACTTCGCGACCATGGCCGGGCCTGGGGTAGTCCCGGCGCTGGTACCTGCGGTCCACACGCGGTGGTGAAGCAACCCAGACCTTGGCCATGTCGACAAGGCGCTTTGCTCTCTCGCGCTGCAGGCCCAACGGGTGGATGATGCGCTCCACGTCTTCCTGGCTGGCAGCGGCCAGGGCGTCGGCGGTTCGATAGTGGCAGAGGAGGTGCCAGAGTATCGGCCGGGCCTGTACTCCCCTGGTCTTGTTCCAGAGTATGGCCTGGACAACCAGGGCAAAGAGATCACCGCAGATGCGCTCCTGGATGAGGTGCAAACGAGACGACGAGGGCTGGAGCTCGAACAAGAGGCCGGGGGGCGTGGGGACGCGGGAAAAGAACTCGGGGAAGAAGGGCGACGTTGTAGGGCCGCGAGCTGTCGTTTTCTTCTTTACTGTTGTCTTGTTCAACGTCTTCGTGTTCTTCTCCTTCGCCTCTGCCTCCACCTCTGCCTCCACCTCTGCCTTTGCTTTCCCGTGACCATTCTGCTCTTCCTCGGTGAGTACCCTCCTCTTCTTCGCTGCCTGTGTTCTTCCTTCCTTCCGTGGTCGGGGAAGGCGCAAGACAGTTTTGGCCCCATCCTGCTCTTTCTTCTTGCTCTTTCGTTCTTTCTGCACGGGCGGCGTCGTCGTTGCTTCCTCATACGTCACGGCGACGGATGCAGTACCCATGTCAAGCGCAGCAGAACCAAGTACGGCGCCCGCCAGCTCAAACGATGCGCATGCCCGTTCCAAGAACTGTGGAACGGAGAGTGTAGAGATAGACATGTTGCTGCAAGTGAGGATGTGAACATCTACATAGTTACGATGGATGACACAATGTACCTTGTGCTCACAGAGGGTTGAGGTGTCGCGGACCCCCGCTGCACTGTGATTGGCTGGACTCAAGACTCCTGCACGACCTACAGCGACCAGCCTGATATTTCTCACCTTCACCCGTCCATTCACTTCGTGTCTACCAGCTAGATGCTTCGTAATGTCTATATACATACAAAGTACTCCAAGTCTGCTACTACTGTTGCAGTAGCCGCTGTACAGATGCCTTTCTTCTTTTCCCCCTTTCCGGTGTTGTTATGTCGACTAGTCTAAGCACCCATAATTATTGCAACTGCATGTAACCGGCTTCAGAGAGGGCTATTTATTGAAAAATTGAGCTGATTCTCTAAAAAGCTTATTTCCACTAAGATTATTATACCTTGGTAGAGATAGTTACTATTATCTAAGAAAGATAATTGCTATAACTAGTGCAAAACAATCACGACTATTTCACTTAGATTCCTCTCAAGTCAAACTATTTCCACCAAACGTCAAGCTACTTAGCTATTCCCAATTGTTGCAAACCAACACTATTAGGTGACCTCGCAGGCCCCATCACCAATTCGTCTAAAAGGTCCCTCATTGTGCTCGACAACGGCTCTCAGTCCTAACTCTGCATCAACATTGTTGCACCCGCTGGAAAGATGCTTTTATACACACAACCCCTGCACCCGTCGCAGATCCAGAGCGCATACAGGTGCCAATGTCGCTATCTCTCACATGAACCTAGTGGGTGTGTAGGCTTTTGAAAGCAGTCTCTAGTGTTGTGTTTACGGCATGTTTACAAACGTGCACATGAACATTGCCACCATGGTTCAACCCAGGGGCTTGTACTGTAAAGTGTCGAATGGGGCAACGGGCAAAAAGTAACTTTATACATATTGATGCTTGGTCGAGAGGTCTGAGATGGTTACATACACTAACGAGTGTTCAGGCATAAGCCACTTGTGTACCCATGAAATGACACACCAAACCAACCTTGGAAAAAAGAGGAATAGCATTCGTGAAGTGCATCGGTGCGCATGTAGTGAAACAGCGACTGTGTAATCCTCTCATTCACAATCTCGAAAGCCCCATAACCTCGCGGGGAGCATGATACGTTGGCACCTTCATGTCGAGCGCTGAGCCCGAGTATCCCAGATCCTCCGCCGTCAGCATAGCGCATTTCTCTCCAATCAACAGTGCCGTTGAGTATGTGTTGCATCCGACATTGTCCTACCAAAAGAGTCAGCGCACATCCTAATCTAGTGGAAGGGGGTAGGTTGGACGCTTACTGGACAGATACTTAGGTCGGCAACCTTCAGGTTCTTCACGCCATGGACGTTCAGACGCTCGTCGAGAACTCCGTGCTTCACAATCGAATTTCCCTCCTTCGGTGCCATACTGCATGTTCCAAGACTGTGCCACGTTGTCTCCTAAAAGGGCATAAAGTCAGCACAGTTCACCTATAAGCATGTCATATGGTCTGGACTATCGCTTGTCCAAAGGAAGGTGCTCGACGTGGTACTTGTCCAAGAGATACGTACAACATGGCCTACTTTGTGTTAGCATAGAACAG
This sequence comes from Helminthosporium solani, assembly GCA_022560085.1. Taxonomy (NCBI): domain Eukaryota; kingdom Fungi; phylum Ascomycota; class Dothideomycetes; order Pleosporales; family Massarinaceae; genus Helminthosporium; species Helminthosporium solani. The sequence goes on along the minus strand of JAFISD010000280.1, from coordinate 28,044 downwards.
TACAGCAACATTTGGGCAACTAACGCTTGACCCAATCTTCAATGTGCTTGATATCCGTCTTCGAGTATTTGAGATCGTCCAACACATGCTGGCAGTTGGAGTTTAGGTATTTGGGGTCGGGTGCCCGCCCCTTGTCCATCGGTACGCTCCAGGAGCCATGCTGAATTCCAGCAGTGACGTTTCCAGGCAGGGCATACTGAAGGTTGTAAGTGACAGATTTCGACCAAGTCTCCTACAAGTAACATACCGCGTTTGTGGTTTCGAGGTCCATGTCCTTCGCTCTAGCAGGGCTGTCATAGGCATAGAAAGGATGCATCGCCTGTACCTCGCCGGCGTAGGCGTCCATTCGTCGGGCAGTCTCCCGAGACTTGACGTAGCCCCAGACCATCGGTGCCTTTGATTTATGTCGAGTTAGCGAATGTGTAGTTGATAGGAATGGGTGGTGTGATTACTGACCATGTCTCTCTTATCGTTCATAAAGCCAGCGTCGAAGTCGGGCGCCTCATATGGGTTTGGCGACACAATATGTGTGCTCCCACGTGAAAACGGGTACTCTAAAAAGTGAAACATGGTAAAGAACTTCCCAGGTGGCATCAACATCTACGAATTGTTAGCTTTGATATCACATGATCATATGGTGCACTCACATGGTCGCCAAACCATCCAGCAATAACAGCTGCCTTTGGGTCAGTTCAGCTAGCATTTCAAATGTTCGAGAATACTGACAATAGTGCATCACGGGTTTGTCTGGCTTGTTCTTAAAGTAGCTGTCCCACCCAGATCTGAATTCCGGGCAGGGCCACGAGTCCATTTCTTTCAGCTCCTCCTCGGTGGGTCTTATCTTGACACCGGCATCGATACCGTTGGTGGCGAGCGGGCCGGTTCCGTTCGTTTCCCACTGCTGGAAAACTCGTTCTTGAACCTTGGGGTCACCACGCGCAAAGTCGTCGAAGGATTCAACATCGGGTTTGGCACGGAACACCGAGAAGGTCTAATACTGTTAGCACATGACACAGCAGTAAAGAACCAAGAGATATCTTACGAGATAATGGTCTTGGAAGTTCAGACCAACACCCGGAAGGTCGACAAGTGGTTTGACACCAGCCTTTCGAAGCTTCTCTGGGTCACCGATACCCGATCGCTGAAGAATCAGAGGCGAGCTCAGCGTTCCACCGGAAACAATGACCTGCTTTCGAGCCCTGAAAACTCGGCTCTGCAATTGACCAGGAGCGAGAGGTTTCGTAGGAACCGTGCTCACACCGACTGCACGCCCACCTTCGATGACGACCTTGTCAACCTTGGTGTTGCATGCGAGATGGAGGTTCTGATGATGGGCCCGGGTGCTGTGAATGTATCCGTGGGCAGAGTCGCTCCGCCTACCGGTATCGCGGTTAATCCACTTCAACCAATGCTCTGCGCCGTGACCCGTAACCAAATCCTGGATGTCATCGCTCGTTGGTATTCCCTGAGACTCGGTGGCTCGCAAAAAGTCATCCTTGATCGGGTACGTGTAGTTGCCGAATGAAACCTTGATAGGGCCCTCAAATCCGTGGATGTCGCGATTGTTGCAAGCTCGCTATGATGGGTGAGCATGAATCACAATTAACACAATCATGTGTCAAATGCCAGGACAGGCTTTCCCACAATTCTACCGGGGCAGGTTATAGCTTACCTGGTAAGTCTCATGTTTCTTCATCAAGGGAATAAGCTCTTTGGTAGTCCAACCCTTGGCCTGGAAGTCGTCATAGTCCGAAGCTGAAGCACGAGTATACATCTTCACTCGGTTAGCGGTCCCAGCTGTACATAGAGCAAAAAGGGGGGAGGCAATACCATGAAATTAATCGAAGAGCCGCCTCCGAGAATCTAAATGATGATACGAGGTCAATTCATGTTTATCTTGCATCTTGAACGCAGGATTTACTGACATGTGCGCAAGGGACGACTGCTCGACGCCCATCAAGCCATTCTGACGGTCGGGAATAGTAAAACGACGCCGTTTTTGATCCCAATCGCATGTTCCTGGGATATATCCCGGGACGGTATACCCTACGACGATGAGCGAGAAGTCGAGTGCGGGGATGAAGGAAGGGGCACGTGCCATGGGTTGTTCAGATTCGATTCCCCACCTTCAATCAAGAGGACCTGGAGATTGTGGTCGAGGTTGGCTAGTCGACCAGCAACTACGCACCTAGCAAGCAGTTAGTACAGATAGTCTTTCATCAACGAGCGGAGCCCATCTCCATTTCTCAGGCTCCCTCGCTACGCAGGACAACACTCACCCACAGGACCCTCCACCACACACTATGATATCGACCTAGTCCTATCAGTCAGTATACACAAGCATGACATGGCGTCCTATCCGCGTCAGTCATACCTCATCTGGGACTGTCATGGCGTCAGAGCTTGTATTATAATGTTTGTCGCAGAAATCGCGTGAAGCGAGGGCTGGATTTTGGACAAGTATCGTGCGTACTATATGGAGTCTTTATAAAGAGAGCTCAAACAAGACGGCATGATTCATCCACCATTAGCCAAGGGGCAGCCATTGGATGCTCCGGAAGAGGGGGCCTGTACTTCGCCTCTTGGGCAATAATGTCTTGAGGGTACGGAGTTGCGGATCCGCAGCTTTTGGCAGGGAGGGGCTCATAATCTGGGGAGAGGGGCTGGACCGGACGGGGCAAAGCCACAATCGGACATTGTCCTCCAACAAGTCTTAACGCGTTGTTCAAGGTTAGCAGCGATCAATTCTGCCAGGGTGGAGGATCCGACACCGATGAACAACACTACAGTAACAGCTATCCCATTCCTTGGCACAATGCGGGGTTTGGCGTCTGACCTGCATGTGGGGTGCAGCAGCGTGCCGACAAGGGTCCGCAGCACACTTATTCCGTACACACTCACACACTCACCACTATACTGTCACGTATGTACTTACACGTGGGTATACATTGTATGTTTGTCACCATGGACGTTTGGACGGAGAGGAGAGCAGGCTTGACATTAGACCGGAGCGTGTGCTTTGGCTTTGTTCGATGCTAGTTTGCGCCAACACCAGCAGGGCAGTACTCCGTACATACAGTAGTGCAATATAGTACGGGGTACGGATACGGAGTACATGGTGCATGTCTACCCTTTGCCTTCTGCGACGACGGCTATTCTAGATTCCACGCCCCCACATCTGTCACAGGAGTGCCCAGCATGACTACCGCCCGTATTGTAAGTAAACTCGTTGGTCTGCATATATACTCCTCTCTTACTTTGCGGTTCCGCAGGCATGGGTGCGGGGTTCGGCGGCACAGTCCCCACAGCCAACAACGCCTGCCGGTAGAGAGTCAGTGAGAGTCCAACAGTCACGAGTGCTGGTCAAGTCAAGGGCGGGACAGCTTTTCAAGGTGCCGGTCATGCACGGCTAACATGCCGTGCATGCTACCAAGTACTGCAAAATTGGCAACTTTGTTACCCTTGACCCCGGATCACTTTCTGAACAGGCACGGTATCGAGAACATGTCTGAATTAAAGGAACTGTATATCTAGATGGGTTTAGTCATCTTGACCCAAAGAGAGCTTGGGTATCAACAATGTAGTCTACGTGATGACCTTCCAACGCCGTGTAAATGCTGTCGAGAGAGGAGACGCAAAGACGCCAACCGGCAAGATGGAAAATGTTCGAAAAGGCTCAATGCCTAGATAATGTCACTGCGATCCCACCCTGTGGGACGGGGAAACTTGAGATCCTTGGACGGATGTGGCCTGGTACTATCCTTGTACTCGCTGACGTAGGGGTTGGGGTCTTCGACCTGATCGAGGTTGCCCAGCGTATGGTTGACTTCACGGTGCTTGCTCTCGTCTGCGCGGATGTAGAGAAGCAGGTCACGCATCGTCCGGCGGCCTTCGGGCATGGCCCAGTAGTCCACTGCAATCTGAGGAGCCTCCAACTTCTCCCATTTTGGCAGACGGCCGGCGTCGATGTCTTTGATCTGGCGCGTGTATGTAATTACGGCCTCCTCTTCAAGATACCCGACAAAGCGGTGGACGGTACGAGGGCTAATGAGGTATGCGACGAATAGGGCGTTGCACCACACGCCCTGGGCACCGAGTACCATCAAACGCATGAACCAGCCAGGCTGGCTCATTTTCAGGAACGTGAGCAGGTGCATCCGCTCATTGTAGCTCTCCTCGAGCAGGCTCTCGATCCACCCATTGTCCCTCTTCATTCGTCGCATCGAATTCAGATGCCTGATCATGCCCGCAACCATGCCCGGCACGCCGGCTACGCTCCTGGTCACAACGGGTTAGTGAAAGTGTCAACAACCGGGATCGGGCAACGCACTGCAAAACGTAAGCAATAAGCGTCGGCCAGGGGGTTGCTGGAATACACAGGTACCTACCTCCAAAAAGATATTTCGGATCATGTACTTGTCCTCTGTCATGGCGTACTTTGCCTTGGCTGCTTGGGGGTCTGTGGCATGCAGAGCCGTTGCCTTGTCGTGCTTGTAGCCCGTCACAAGATCGAGTCCCCATCGCAGCATCTTGACAGCCTGGAGAGCGACCTTGTCCGAGTACGTCTCGGCAGTACGGTGCGCGACGACGACGTCTTCCATCTCTCGGTACGAGTAAACTGATCCGTCAGCACCAGTCAGTGGTTGGAACCGCCGCGGCTCTGCGTCGGCGTACCTGGATGCGGCCATGCAGCCGGAGTCTTTCTCACCCGGTCCGTCTCTTTCTGGACGAACATATCCCGAGACCTTGGTGTTCTTCGTGTGGCCGAGAAGCAGCGGACGCCGACGAGGGGAGTGAGCAGGACAAAGTGGGGAGTGTGGGTGCCACCGATGGCCTTGAATAGCTGGGCCGACGGCCGCGTGGATGCGATTGCGATCATGATGGGTCTTCTGTGTAGTGGTGAGCAGACGGGCGGGTCAGCGACGTGCACAGCAACGGGAACATGCTTCGACTCTTTATAGGCAGGCTCAGCGTGGCGCCGGACAGCACAACCGCCATTGTCATCGCTAGATCTAGATACAGTGTCTATTGACGAGAGTGTGAGGATCATCGAGGAAGCAACGCGGAATGCACGAAAACAGGCCGGCCGCCTATCCGGGATGTCTTCGCGCGGGCTTTCGGGGAATCGGGGAATCGGCCCCATGCCAGCAAGGCCGACGCCGCTCGCGATTGGCTGCACCTCTTTTGGCGGGCGTCGCAGGCCAGTGGAAGATCTATGTCGCCGACAGAGGAGCACAGGCAGTAAGCTTCATTCACGTGACCTTGTATGTGCTTAATTACAGCAACACGCAGCGATATCTATCGAGGGATACAAGAATCCGTTTCACTTTACGTTGAAACTGTCTTCACCCGTCTGAGTGGGTATCTCCGAGCGCTCGACGCTCGTCACGGTTGCCGCGGATGGTCCCCTGTTGATATGCTCCACAAACTCTTCAATGGCATCTGCGGTGCCTTGAGCTTCGCCTCGGACCTTTGCTCGTCAGCATGTACGATTACTCCGTATGTGTCATCGTATTGCAAGCACACTGATAACATTTGAATGTGGCATGCAACAATAGACGGCGGATCCTACCGTTCCATCAGAGACATTCTTCACGTGACCCGTGACGCCGATGCTCCTGGCTTGTTTGCGGGTGAAGGACCTGAAGTTGACGCCCTGCACCTCGCCGGCGACCTTTGGACTGGAGTATCAGCACATGTGTCTGTTTCTAGTTTCTGTTTGAGAGTGCACATATATTCATACTCGTCTTCTAGGTGGTATGATGGCAGATAGTAGTAGGGCCGCACCTTGAAGGAAATCTGGACACGGTTCCGTCAGTAAGATATCCACAGCCCGTCAACAACTGATCGCCGCTTACTCGCTTTTCGGACATTCTGGCTGCTTGCGAGAGACAGCGTTGCATCAACCAAATACTACTGTACGGAGTAATTGGAGATGGATATCTAGATGGTTTCGGGGATGATTGTGTGCAAAGTCTGCCTCTGCTTGAAACATGGTAAGCCGATGCAACAGCGACGTCATTAGAATCCTCCAGGACATCTGGACAGCCCTATAATTACCTCCTTGAACGAAGCGCCATATATAGTACAATAGATGCTTTGAAAGGCACGCGCTAGCCAACCGTCCAGGTCTTGCGGGGCTGACCATGTACTATAGCATCCTCTATCTATTGTGCCACTATAATTACCATCTATCAACTGCTTGGTACAGTACAAAGACTTGTACACCGCCTAGATCGCATCGTGTGCTGTCTCGTGCCCTGTATCCGGGCCTGCGGTTTTCACCAACATGTTGCATTGTTCCATATCTACCGAGTAAACAACAGTGAGCCGGAGCTTCGCAAATTGGCGCCCCACGCAACGCCAGGGGGAGGCGCGCTATGTGTCGTTTTCGCGTTGTTTGTGCTGAAACCATCAGTCAAACACCTTCTGCCGCCGCTCCACAAAGCCCGCAACACGGCCATCCCAACACATTACAACTACTCAGCGCAGCACGAACAGCACCACCACCACCATCAAAGCAACAACAGCAACAGTCACAACAATTCCAGCGGCAGTGACCAGCGTCTATGGCAGTAGCAACCCGTCGGCCTGCGTGATAACCCTGTTCCAATATCCGCCTCGCTACCCCTCAAGCTGCCTGGCCACGTCGCCACCCCCCTATAGTCAGAACCTGCCCTCCCCCACAACACCATGGAAGCGACACCTTCGCCGCCGCCCGACCGCTCCTTGTCGCCCGACCCGTGGATTTCGCCTTCGCTCGCCCTCAATGCCGTCCCCCAGCTTGACCGCTCCGTTTCGACGGCTTCGTCCGTATCGTCGGTGTCGGGCCGCTCCGCCAGCTCCCGCCTCTCCGACAGCGGCATACCAGGGCGGAGGAGGGGCTACATGCGACCCGAGGGCACAGAATTCTCGCAGTCGGCCAAGAACAGGGAGAGCGTCATGAATCTCGGCACAATTGCCCACCTGCAGTACTATTTTGCGAGGACCGGCTTGCTGGACGAGGCCACAGGCCGCGTCGCGAAAAAGCGAAAGGACGGCTCGCGCACCGCCAGCGGATCGGAGCGGCCGCTCTCCGGCGTCGAAGGCGACATGTCGAACCTCTCCATCTCGGGCGTGGATCAGTTGGGAGACGGCTTTGTGGAATCCCCCATCGATGAAGCCGCCTCGGTCAACTGGGAAGAGAACGAGCCCATGATGCTTCCGCCCACTGTCAGCACATACAAGAACAACCCCGTCTATGTACCCCCGCCTCCAGATATGACGATTCTGCGACGTGAGTTGCGTGAGTCGCTGGACGAAAGCGCCAAACATCTGCAAGAGCTCGAGAAGGGCTTTGGTGGGGGCATGGGTGCTGGCAGCGGACGCGACGAGAGAATCAGCGGTGCGAATACTGTAGATGCGGCTCCCGACGGCGCTGCGTCTCGACAGTCGGCCGACGCACCGGGGTGGCATCAGATCCAAGGTCTGAATTTGCTCGATGTCACTACACTGGCCATCAGGGCTGCGAAGAACTACTACACGGCACACGAAGATCCCCAGCGACTGTACGCCATCCGCTCCGAGCGTGAAATACGCAAAGAGCTCTACGACGTGCTGGAGGTGCTCAAGCGTCTCGCCATCCGCAATTTCGCCAACGGGGTGCAGCCGTCGGAAACGTCCAGCATCCAAGACTGGGTCGAGGGCATCGGCAAGCTGCTTGACACGGAAGAAGAGACGGAGCGCGCAGAGCAAGAGGAGAGGGACAGCTGGACGTGGCTGGATGGAGATTGGACCGGGCGGGAGAGGGAGCGCGAACTGCTGTTTCTGAGGTCCTTTGATACCAGCTCACAGCCGCTGCCGGACTGGGCCGATCCCGAAGGCGCAGAGCTGCCGACTCAGTTTCTTGAAGCTTTGCGGACCGGACTGCGGCTGGTCCACCTACACAACGCCCTCGTAAAAAAGTCCAGGCGGCAGTTTGAAGAGATCAAGCAGTACCACACCGACACAGCCAAGCCGTACCGCTGCGCCGACAATCTTCGGTACTGGGCCAAGGCAGCCGAGCTGCGCTGGGACGTGAAGCTGGACATTGACGCCATGGGCGTGGTGCTCGGGACAGACGCTGCTGCCTGGATGAAGTTGGACGCTGCGCTGCTCCAATGGAGTCGCGGGGTGCGCGAGGAGTTGATGAGGGAATGGAAGCAGCAGAAGACGCAGACCAAGACGCCCACGCTTCAGATCGACACAGACTACGAAGCGGAGCAGTGATTATTCATTTCCTTGCCTGAATGCCGCATACGTTGAACGAAGTAGACGGTGCATCCGACCCGCGACGATTCTTACCACTCTGTCTTTTTCTTTTTTTTTCATTCCAGAGCGACCACAAGCTAGATACCCCACATGCATGCCACTTGTATATCTCTATCCATCCATCATGTACCTAGTAGAGACAGCAATCCAATAATACCACGACTCGGAGTCCAATGTAATCAATAAATGGACTATAGTTCACGGCTGCACGCGCCAGGTGTTTGAGATAACGTGCGGACGCCAGGAAGGGCTTGCAATCTCTTGTTGGGCGCAGGGGCATGGAGTTGCTCTGATGAGACGCCACACGTTCGGTCCAAAACGGTCTCATCACCGACAGCGAGCTCCTCTTTGCTGGCCACGTCGCTCGCTGCACGCTGTTGATCAGATATCGACGTGTTCTAGCACTGTATTGACATTTTCACTATCATTAGTGCAACGACGACGTTTGACACGATCGGCCTCTCTGTACATGTGCAACTACCATCGAAACATAGCATACAGTTACATTACCTTGCAGCATACCACGTAAACACACACACTCACCCACACATACAAAGTACACACACGCACACACACACACAACACACCACCCTGTACTAGATCGAACCGTAGTATTTCTCGGCCACACATAGCCTGACGAGCCGACGAACAGCGCCGTGCGCGCCCACATCCCGCTTGCACCGTCGAGTATGCTCCGATGAGCGTCCCATCCGCGTCGTCGTCCCTGTCTTCGCTCTCGCACTCGCTTCCATCCTCGACACTGCCCGCGCCCGCGCCTGCCCCGACGTCAACACCGCCAGCTGCACGCACACCCGCCTCCACCTCCACCTCCAATTCCACCTTCACCGCGACCACCACACCCACACCGCCGCCGCCCACCCCTCCGCATCTCGACAGCACCCGCAAGCTTGCGCGTAACGTGTCGCCGGGCCTGCTGGCCCGCATGAAGTTCCTCAACCAGCACCAGGCCCCCGACACCAGCCGCCCGCCGCCTGCTGCCACAACCATCGGACGCATCTCGGAGCGCAAGATCCGTGCGCTCGACGACTTCCACCGCGACCGCAGTGTCAACATCCAACGCCGCGGCACGACCTGGGGCGTCTCCGCCAGCCAGGCCAGCACGCCGCTGATCCCGCAGCTCACGGGCGAGAGCGTGCCGGCCCTGGCCATGGACCAGAGCCCGCCGCCTGGCTTCGAGAGTGACCGCAGTAGCTTCGCAAGTACCAGCGACAAAGTCCTACCCTCCGACTCGGAGGCGGGCGACGCGTTGAACGCAGACACGCAAAAGTACCGCCTACCAGACATCACCAAGACGAAGAGCCTCACGCAGACCATCGCCGACGCCCGTTCCGACCCTGATGGTCACCCCACCCGCCCCCCGACGCCGCCGCCCAAGGACACACCGCCCGCAGAGGAGCCCTCGGTGCTGGACGACGACAACGGCATCGATGTCGAGGCCTACTTCCAGCGCCGCCACTTCTCACGTGCCAACTCCATCTATACGCTCTCCCGCCTCAGCTTCACCAACCAGATCCAGCAGCTAACCTCCATCACCCTCCCGCCGCCCGACTCGCTCTCGTCGGAAATCTCCGCCCTCCCATCGTCCACGGCTGCCGCACGCGCTCTACATGCCGCCGCAAACAGCATACGCCTATGGATGGCCAAGGCAGCCGAGGTCCTTAACGGGCTCGATGCCGAGGACGACGTGGACTGGGCTGCTGCTGCGGGAAGAGAAGGCTTGGCTGAGGTCGACGCGGCGATTGGCAAGTTCGAGGGGCTGGTGAATGTGTACATTACCGCCATTGAAGATCTCCAGGCGCGGCCTGATCTTCCGTCCCTCCCGGCGCGAGACTTGACAACACTAGTGACGCAGATGGAAGAGGTGGTCAGCAGCTGGTCCAAGATCAAGCGCACACTAAAGGACATTAAGGCTCAGGTCGAGATTGCTATGGAATGGGAAGAGCTTTGGAACATTGTGCTTGGTGAGATTGGCCTCGAGATCGAAAACCTCAGCCGGCTCGTCTTCGAGATGGAAGAGCGTCGCCACCGTGCCATCAGCGACTCTGTTGCCGAGAGCGCGGAAAAGTTCGACATTGCAGAGCTCGAGACCATTGTCGAAGAAACACCGCGGCAGCAGGCTCGTGAGCAGGCGAGGATTAAAAGCAACCGCTTCAGCATGCCGCCTCCGCTCCCCCTCATGTCTCCCGTCTCGCCCATTCCCCAAATCGAGCAGGAGAATTCGAGACTCCTCGCCCTTTTCGCAAAACTCCAGCCCCTACGCGCCTCGCTCGACTTCCTGCCCATGCGGCTATCTTCCTTCCACATGCGTGCGAGCAAGACGTTCCCCACCGCCTGTGACGACTTGATGAGACGGAAAAACCAATTGGAGAAAATGGAGAAGAAGCTTGAGGCCGAAGCGGATGCACTGCGTGAAGAGCTTGGTGAAGACAAGTGGGTGCACAGCTTCCGCCAAGCTGGCAGCAAAGCAATCGCCATGTACGATTCGCTCATGAAGAGCATCCACCGGCTGCGCCAGGCCATCAATGAGGGCGATGACGAAAAGCTTGGTGCTCGCATATCGACGTACAAAGACAGAAGAGAGCATTATCCACCCGCAATGAAACGCGTTCTTCAGCTGATTGACATTGAGATGAAGCACAGGTCCACTGTAAATGGCGAGATCCTACGCATTCAGCAAGACGTCCGTCAGAAGGTATCGGACCTCGAGGTTGACATGAAAGAGATGGACATTGTCCTGGAGGAGATGAATATCACCCGCAAGCTGAGGGATTCAGTTTCGACGGTACTCTCTTCTCGCACCGAGGCTTCGCTGGGTGGCTCTACCTTGGGCACGCCAAACAGCTCCCCCGCATCGAGCATCATCGTGAGTCGAAAGAGCGGCGAGCACAGAGCCGGCACACCGTCTGGGAGGAAGTCCCACCAGATGAACACGTCAAACTCAAAGTCCTCGTTGCCACCCAACCGTCGCTATTCGAGTCTGCCTATGGCTACAAGCACGGCACCACGCAAGTCGCTGACTGCATCTCGCCTTGACACCGTCTCGTCTGCCTACCCCCCTCGCGCCAACTCTAGCACCCCGACACGGTCTATTCGCTCATCAACTCTAGCCTCTGAAACTGCATGCTCAAAGCCTCGTTGGAACGCGAGTACCAATATGCGCGATACGGTCGTCGGACACAACTTCAAACCGTTGTCACTAACTACGCCATCCCCTCACCGCAAATTGCCACAAACCCCGGATCGAACCCTCAGGAACATATCCAGTCATTCTGCTATTCCTGTGCGAAGCCCACTCAGCCGCTCCTCTGCCACGCTACTGCCCCCAACTACCCGGCCGGCATCCACGACACCAGCACAGCAGCCTGTAGCTCGCCGCCCGCTGGCAAGTCCAATGCAGTCGCCCTCCACGCCCGCAAGAAACAAAGTTTCAACGCCAGGCTCCTCGTCGCTTTCTGCCGGCACACCTGCATCCTCTCGCCGAGTGCAGATCGCTGAACCCGAGGGTGGCAGTGTGGGCAGCGAGGACAGCCCGGTTATGCGTCGATCTGCAAGACCTGCTAGTGCGATGAACAGCCGTCGTAGTAGCATGCTCCCCACGCCCAAGCAGCAACGCAGTACCAGTGGCTCAAACATTCCTAGCATCGACACGCCTGGTCGGAGTATCAGCAGACTCGGTAATATCGAGGAGGGACGTAGGAGCAAGCTTGGCGTTGCAGGTGGCCGGAGGTCCAGTCTTGAGACAAGGCAAGCGTGGAAATAATCATCAGAATCGCACACTTTTCACATTCACCCATTTTTTCCATGCGGCCTAGTTGCACGCATCTCCAATTCGTTGGTCGGGTAACATTACATTTTGAGTATGTATCCTCGCGGTAGGTTTACACATCTTACATCGGCGTTAGCGTAGGAAAGCTTGTTGGGAGAAGCTATACCCAACCTTTGAAGTTTCTGTATCTATTATAAATCTGTACTGTTGGGTTGGAGTAGGCTTAAAGTAATTTGCATCATCAATTTGACTTCACATTTCTTGATGAAATGTCCCTGGAAGAAGAAAGCACAGAAGGAAGCATGAATGTGAGAATACAGTTAATTAGGATGCAAAGTATGGCCTAAAGGTAGTACAATTGTCGCTGAGAAGACTGGTTGGGGGGGGGTACGGCATGTTGCACGTTATATTGCAAAATTGACCATGCCAGATGGCGTGTCCCACAATGCTTCCCAGGAAAAATCGAATGCACTTGAATCCAGTAAATCCGATAGTATGAGCGAGGCATCATCGTCCAATGCATCATTGCCCGCGTCTGCATTCCAGTGAACGGATGGTGGGTCCTCGGCTTGGGGGGGCTGTGAACTGCGCGAAGCCAGAGAAGCAACTTTGGAGACCGAGTCAGAGCAACGCTCAAGACAGTAATTAGCGATCTGTGAGGAGACGAGTCAATACAATCTTGGTCTTCGCGTCGGGGAAAGCATTCTGCATATGCAAAGCTGCATACGGAGTACGTACATCCCAATCATAATTGTCGCGTGCATGGCGGATGTGTTCCATCACACGTTGGAGCTGTGACACAGACGTGTTCCGTGCTTCGATGTTCTCGTTCTCGACACTACAGCGGAGAGAGACCTGGAGTCGAGATGGTGTTAGCATGAACTTGGCTAATCAAGGGAGGAGATGACGGTACCGTAACCGCGTGCACCTGCTTTCGGTCAGCAAACATGTGGAGAGAGAGAGAGAGAGAGACGGGGCAAAGCAAGAGTTCAACGACAGAAGAACGAAGCGAATCTTCCACTCACAATCAAATGGGTGGCATAGGGGAACCAGAAATCGAGAAACTGGCTTTGTCCTAGCCAGAGGATGAACTCCAGCACCGCAGAAGAGGCGGCACGCAGCTCATTCAGCCTGGCCTTCTCAAGCCCAGCGTCACCCTTTAATATTGCCGCGCGCAGCGTCACTCGACTAAGCAGAAGACGTACGGAAAGGAAACAGAACCAGAGATTGCTCGATCCGGGTTTGTTTGGGAGAGGAAGCCATTCGGGAAGCTGACGCTCCAGCTCGTTCAATCTCAACTTCAATCGCTCGACCGAGCCCGGCAATGCGAGGCGATCGGGTTCAATCTCATACACATGGGGTAGTATCTCTCCCAGAAGCTCTGTAAGGCCGCAGAGATGGATGAAACATGTCGTTGCATACTTTTGCGTGGCGGTTGCTTTTGGCGGGAGAAGCATATCGAGTGTTGGCTTTGGCACGTCGTAGAATCGCTTTGATGTGTGTGGGAGGACGCCATACGCGATACTGCTCCAGTAGTCTGTGATCAAAACGCCCCACCACGACCTGATTCGGGTCGACTTTTCATGTGCGGTTATCTAGGCAAAAGTGTCACAATGGATGGATGGCTGACTAATCACTGAGGGTTGACAACGCACATTCCATTTGGAGGGATCACGATGCAGCCCGAAGGTCTGGGCAAGAGACACGGTACGTCCGCAGAGTGTGATGTTGCCGACGATGGAAACACTCGGACGGCCAATCTGGTCGAGTATAGCAGACGACACAGTCGCCATGCTGGGGCTCAGGAAATCTTCCAGGACGGCACTGATGGCCTACCAAAGTCAACGAAGGCTGCCTTGGAAACAAAAGCCATGTGCGGAGAAGGACTCGCCTTGTTCCAGATGTAGTGCATATCGGGCTTGGGATGCATCTTGAGGGTGTCGGAGAAAGACCAGTGAGCGAGACCCATGGCATATACTACACACAAGACGATGTTGGGCAGGGTTTCAGTTTGGCCCCTCCGGATAAGCGCACAGGTTTCATCGTCGACGATGGGAAAGCTCGGCTGTACATGGTCGAGGAAGAGGTCGAGAATGTCGCGTTTGAACGGCCCCGTGAGCTGTTGAATGATTTGCAGCTGCTCCCTGCCAGCACCGAGCTCGGGTGCAAGGCCTGTGCGAAAGCGAGGCACGGTGAGATAGACAATGGGGTTCTGCACGTCGCGAGACAAGGTTTGGTAGGGCTGCGAGGCCGATCCGTCGGCGGTCGGGTGCTGCTGCGAGATGTGCGAAATGTGGCGCTGCAATATATCGACGTCCTCTGCGATGTGAGGGGCGAGGATGATGCTCGCAGACGGGTGGCTGGATGCTTTGTGCAAGACGGGCGCTGAGCTGGGCCGGGCCGGAAAGTCTTCTTCATCGTCGTCGTTCGGCCGCAGCCTCTTCACAGCGGGCTGCCCATCATGGCCTTCGCCGGGCGAGCTTTTTGCAGATTGGCCCGCGTACTGGCACTTCAGACGTCCTTCTTTGGGCTGGGATGCCGTCCGGCACGCGAGGCAGGGCTCGCCGGGAATGTCGATGTGGCAGCGGATCTTGCGTGAGCGACAGCGGATGCAGGCTGGAACCCGGTGTGACCGATACGGGCGACTCTGGATGGAAACACTCGCCATGGAATGGGTTGGCTTTGGAGATGCTCGACTCGAGGCGGCAATGAAGCACCGGGGCAAATCTCCTCGGGCCGGCTACCTATCTACACACACCGAGTAAAGGTACAAAGAAAGTATAGATACCCTGTACATGGAGTGCGCAGATTCAATAAATGTACACGGCAGTTGATTGATATATGGGTTAATTGATAGATGGATGGATGCAGTGACTGATTGATTGATTGACTGATGATTTGGCATTGTTTTGCACTATGTAGCATCACATGACCCATTCCTCAGAGGCGGTTCGTCATTCAGTGGTCAATCGTCTTCATCGTCCTCGACGAACTCGAAGCCCTTGAACGTGTCTGCCAGCGGTTTTGGGGCTGCGGGTCTCGACACACTCTGCGCGGGCACGTCGGCCGGCTCTGCAGCTGCGGCATGGTCGGCGGCGCGCTGGGCGTTGGCGGCAATCTCGTCCTTCTCCTCCTCGGGCAGCTTCGTCAGGTCGACCAGTCTCGGGTCTCTACCGGTGTCGATGCAATACTGGATCTGCATCAGGTTGCTACCCCGGATCTTCTCGTCACTCGGCCAGGGCGTCCAGGCCGTGTTGCTCTCGTTGAGCTTCTTGAGCCACTCGGCTTCCTCAGGCGTCGGCTCCTCGGGCAGCTCGCTGGCGCCGTCGGGCGTTGGGATGCGCATGCGCTCGCGATACGTGGGCGGGACGGTGAATTGGGCTATGTTCTTCGCATACTGGAGCACGTCGTGGACAGGCATAGGGCGTGAGTCCGGCGCAAAGGTGGTCGCAGGCGTCTCGAAGAGTTCACGGCGCAGGCTGGCGAGGGTGGCCACGGAGGCTCTGAGCTGGTCCTCGAGCGAGTCGGCTTCGGCGCGTAGAGCCTGGATGCGGGCATAATTGTCCTGGTGCTGCGCGACTCTCGCTGGTCAGCATGAGCGTGCTCAATTACATGCGTGTGCAATCGTGGCAGGTCGTGGCCTCTTACGCTGGTCCAGCCCGCGGCCAAGCTCGTCGTTGGCGGTGATGAAGTCGCTGGTCGCTTGGACAGACGGGTTGTAGGATGCAATGGAGTCGACGAGCGTCTCCAGTGCGCCTTCGATGCGCTGGAAGCGGGCATGCAATAAGCCGTCCATTGTGATGCTCCGTACACAGACAAGCCTTTGGAAAAGCAAGGCGAGCTTGACAGTTGTGGTCGGGGTTACAATAACAAGTACTCCGTAGATACCTAGGTACTTGGTACATAAGGTTGGATATATAGCGACGGCTTTGTACGGTTTACGGTTGTACTGGCGAGGACAGGGGCCTGTTGTATGTATAGATGGGTGTAGATATGGGGTGACAGTAACCCAACCTTGATGCCTTTGTAGTAGAAAGGACAGGCCTACGTGCCTACAAAGTATCCAACTATCTACCCATCTTAGTGGAGCAGGTCGATCTCTCCATTGCACTCGGCACACGCTCGTCGCCCCCATCGCCTACGTCTGCACGCCTAAACATCGCCTAAGCATAGATCGCCTATTACATCGCCTATGTCGCCTATATCGCCTACCATGGACGTCCGGTTGTCCTGCCCTCATCCCTACTGCCCATCTACTTGACCTACATCCTACCGTACCTTGCCTCACCCTGCCTTACCGTACCATAACCCATCGTGTCCAGTGTCTTCTTGTACACACACATCAACGGCTGCTGCTGCTGCTGTTGCTGCTGCTGCGCCTCGTCCGACCCGCTCCCCCCATCGCATCATCATTCTCCCCCGCCACCAACTGCCAGCGACCGCACCTCTCGCCTCTCGCCTCTCGCCTCTCGCCTCTCACAGAGCCCGCTTTCATCTGCAACCGTCTTTGTCGCACTCTACGAACGCCTCTACACTGCACTCGTTGGTCTCGCTCTGCCTGTCGCGACCTCAGCTCTACAGCCATGGGTAAATCGTGAGTGCCCCTCGCTCATCCTTCGCCATCCCCATCTCCATCTCCATCTCCTCCCCTCTCCTCTCCTCTCCTCCCTCCGTCCCTCCGTGTTTGCAGCAGTAGCCAGCGCGCCTCAGCCCGACACGCCTTGCACCGACAATCCCCCAAGCAACCGGAATGCGACGGCGCAGAGACGCAGAAACACGAGCGCCATCGTTTCGCGCCGGCCTGTCCGAATCGTACCGCCCCCACATGCCGCAGGGCGAGCGCGCTGCACACATCCTCCACCCCAAGTTCGTGCGCCAGTACACCACGACGACATCACGGCGACATCACCAAAATATCCCGTGCCACTTGGCCGGAGCTGGCTTCGCGCAGCCTATTGCATCACATCCACGTCCAGGACAAGATACTGACTGTGCAATTCCACAGCCAGAGCAAGCTCTCCCAGCAAGAGCTAGCCGATCTCCAAAAGGCAACCCACTTTGACAAGAAAGAGCTGCAGCAATGGTACAAGGGTGCGCAGCGCAAACTGCCCGAGAACGGACCGCGCTGATGCTCGCAGGTTTTTTGAAGGACTGTCCCTCGGGCATGCTCACCAAGGAGGAGTTTCAGAAGATCTACAAGCAGTTTTTTCCATTCGGCGATCCATCGTCGTTTGCAGATTATGTCTTCAACGTCTTCGATGCAGATAAATCCGGCACAATTGACTTTAAGGAATTCATCTGCGCCTTGAGCGTGACGAGCCGGGGCAAGATGGAGGACAAGCTAGACTGGGCGTTCCAGCTGTACGACATTGACGGCGACGGCAAGATCAGTTACGAAGAGATGCTGGCTATAGTCGAAGCCATATACAAGATGGTGCGTTGCCCCCTTTACGCCTTGTTTTCCTGATACTGCCGAGGGGTGGTGCTGACAGTACAGGTCGGCTCCATGGTCAAGCTCCCTGAAGACGAAGACACGCCGGAGAAGCGTGTGCGCAAGATCTTCCGGATGATGGACAAGGACGAGAACGGAAGCCTAGACATGGCCGAGTTCAAGGAGGGCTCGAAGCGCGACGAGACAATTGTGTCGGCACTGTCACTGTACGATGGACTCGTGTAGATGTATGAAGTGGACGGGCGTGTCGTTTCTTGGGTGTTCTGGGTCACTTGATATCAACAGCGCATTGATTGGGTTTCTTTTGCATGCAACATGTCGGGGTTCTAGAGTTGTGCGGCGTTTGGCCCTGCGATGATGTACATAGCAGATGGCACGGTGCCGCAACAGCCGCCTGGCATTCACACACCATCCATCCGATGTTGACGGTCGAGTGCGACGTTGGACATGATTTGATGATGATGACGATGATGATGGTGATGACGATGAGGGGGAGGATGAGGATGAAGAAGATGAGGATAGTGATGCTTGTGAAGATAACGATGCTGCTGATCACGTGACCTGCTGTAGGGCTCAGCGGCGGGTTCTCTTGCGGCCAGGTATCTTGCAGCTTGGGACTCGATATGTACGTAAGCCAACATTCGACGACAACCGCATCCATCCAACAATCTCTCCCTCCCTCCCTTCCTTCCACCATTCCTCGCTCCATCCATTCTCTCCCACCGCCGTCCCTCCTTCGCCTCGCATACGACGCGCACATCCCGCCCAACATGCGTCGCCCCAACATGGGCTGCCGCGACGCCATCCTCGCGGCGATGCTCGCCCTTGCCCTCGCTCCCAGGCCAGGCTCCGCCTTCTACTTCCCCGGCGTCGCTCCCACCTCGTACAGGAAGGGCGACTCGGTGCCGCTGTACGTCAACCACGTTACGCCCGCCGACTCGCAAAACAATCCCAAGCTGCGTTCCGTCTTCTCCTTCGACTACTACCACCCGCCGTTCCACTTCTGCCAGCCCGAGGCCGGCCCCCAGTACATCCGCGAGAGCCTAGGCAGCATCCTATTCGGCGACCGCATTCAGACCAGCCCCTTCGAGCTCAAGATGGCTGAGAACCAGACGTGTAAGGCGCTGTGTCCGCCGCGGGAGTACGCACCCCGCGACGCGCTGTTCGTCAATCGCCGCATCTCGCAGGGCTACGACCTCAACTGGTTGATAGACGGACTGCCCGCCGCGCAGCTGCTGCAGGACCCCAATTCGGACACGCCCTTTTACAGCCCCGGCTTTGCTCTGGGCCAGGTGGACGGCGACAGCCCCCAGCTGAACAACCACTACGACATCGTCATAGACTACCATGAGGCCGGCCCTGACCAGTTCCGCGTCGTCGGCGTGCTGGTGGCGCCTTTCTCACTGCGCGACTCCAAGTACACGGCTGCCGGCGAGGCCCAGTGCGGCACTGACGAGGCTGCCGTGGTGCTGAGCGAGGCGGACAACAATGCCGTCACCTTCACATACAGCGTACTTTGGCGCCCCAGCCCCACGCCCTTTGCCACGCGCTGGGACAAGTACCTGCACGTCTACGACCCCAAGATCCACTGGTTCTCACTGATCAATTCGGCCGTCATTGTCGTATTTCTGATAGGCATGGTGAGCACCATCCTGCTGCGGACCCTGAAAAAGGACATTGCCCGCTACAATCGCCTGGATCAGCTTGCTCTGGATGACTTTGGCCCGGCCGGTGCCGTGGAGGATGGCGTTCAGGAGGATTCGGGCTGGAAGCTGGTGCACGGCGATATCTTTCGACCGCCCAAGAATCCGCTGTTCCTCGCCGTACTGGTGGGCAACGGTGCCCAGCTCTTCATGATGGCCGGCCTGACCATCGCCTTTGCCCTCCTCGGCTTCCTTTCTCCGAGCAATCGAGGAGCCCTAGGCACCGTCATCATTGTCTTCTACACCCTCTTTGGCTTCATCGGCGGATACGTCTCCTCCCGCGTCTACAAGTTTTTCCACGGCGAGTCCTGGAAGCTTTGTTTCTTCTACACGCCCTTTGCCCTCCCTGCCATCGTCTTTGCCACCTTTTTCCTGCTCAACCTGTTTGTCTGGGGCCGAGGAGCTTCTGGCGCCGTCCCTTTCACGACGATGCTTGTTGTCGTCATCATCTGGTTCATCATCAGCGTCCCGCTAAGTTTTGCAGGTTCCTGGGTCGGTTTCAAACAGCCCGTCATTGAAGCCCCAGTCCGCACAAATCAGATCCCTCGACAGATCCCCCCGGCCAGCGGTTATCTGCGCCCACTGCCATCAATGGCCCTGGCTGGTGTGCTTCCCTTTGGTGCCATCTTCGTCGAGCTCTACTTCATCATGAACTCGATCTGGTTTTCCAAGGTCTACTACATGTTTGGTTTCTTGTTCATATGCTACGGTTTGATGATTATGACGAGCGCTGCTGTCACGGTGCTTATGATCTATTTTCTACTCTGTGCCGAAAACTACCACTGGCAGTGGCGTAGTTTTTTCACTGCTGGAGCCAGTGCATTCTACGTCTTTGCCAGTGCGCTACTTTACTGGATCAAGGATGTGAGCTTCCTCAGCTGGACCTCTGGCGTTGTCTATCTGGGTTACAGTGCACTTCTGAGCATCCTATTCTTTGTGCTTACAGGTGAGTCTCAATCTCTTTTCCGTCTTCGAGCCCGACTATTGACAGGGATTAGGCACCATTGGCTTTTTTGCAAGCGGACTATTTGTCTTGAAAATTTACAAATCTATCAAGGTCGACTAGGCCATTCTTATACTCTTATATACTTCACCATTGTATGGAACACTGTAAAGTATGTGTTTTTAATAGACTGAGCGATGCTCCAGGCATGCTATGCTACGCGCGTATTGATGGATTATCCTGATGTGTTCGAAACGCTCAGTGGTGAATTGATCATGTCAAACTTATGAAAGCCGCCGACGACCTTCACCACCACCTAACCATATTCCCTCTCCAATACTACCGTCTCTCCGCGTTCCTCTAATTCTGTTTCTAACCACATCTTCACTTTCAACCACTTTGAGCGGCAAGTTTTTCCCTGATCCAAACAGCACAAATGCCGCCCATTTCCATCGAAAAGGGTTGATAGCGATGGTGAAGCAAAACCAATAGAGCAATTCGGAATAAGTGAAAAAGTCCAATCCCCCGCCTCCCAATGGCGCGCAAGACTTTATAAAGTGCGTCATGCCAATCCAACGCTTCATCCACCGGGCTCGAGGTCGTGCTAGTGGATCGATCAAATTCATGAGCAAGAATCGTGTATAGATGCCGATATGGTAATTGCCGACGGTTCCAATCCCACCAATATAAGTGCAGTTGTTGCAGCACACGTCATCATAACCTGGAGGGCTGAGGTGAAGAAGGCGCAAGTATCAGCGTATTTGAAAGGCATATGTTATGTCTGAATACGGGTGTTACTTACAAAACTTGCAGATACCAATTCGGGGGTTGGAACTCGAACGCTGCTTCGGGCAGGAATCTCAGGCTGGGACGTTCGTAACCCGTGGCCATGATCACCATATCAGCTTCGACCAGCATCTCGGTACCTGCAGCGTTCTTGGGTGAGCCCTGCGGGCGTTTGTTAAAGCGGATTCCTTTGCCAGACTCGTCGTAGCCAATTATATCACCACGAAGCCACGAGGCTTTGCCTGAGCGGACAAGATCAAGCACGTTGTCGTTGACCATGGGCGTATCAGTGAACAGGCCTTTGTCTGAGTTGCGGGGCGGAGATAAATCGTAAAGATCACGGTAGAAGAATAGGCGCAATATGTTTTCAGGTATCCAGGAAAACATAGTCTCAGTCCCGAAAACATTGAGGGCAAGAAGTCCGTCAATAAATGGGTTTCTCGGGATGATCCACTTCTCTGAACGGGACAAAATGAAGACATGTTCGGCCTGCTGCGATGCAACGAATTCCAATGCCTCGACAGCAGAGGCGCCGCCCCCAATGATGGCGACTCTTTTACCCTTTGCCGACTTACCGTCCAGTTTGCTTGAGTGATGTACCTCGTCCTGGTCGAAGAATTCCTGGCCAGGAACGGTGGGCATTTTTGCGGGGCCGCACGTGCCAATGGCGGCAATGACTCCGTCAAATTCGCCATGAGATGGATCGTTGATGATCCAACGGCCGCTCGATGAGCTTTTGTACACAGTTTCGACATGTGTATCGAAGCTTGTTTTAGACTCCAATCCATATCGATGCCATAGAGAGGTAATTGCATCCACGATTTCGCCTCGGGTTGGATACCCTTTTGCCCATTTTACTGAAGGGTGAAAACGGTACATCAGGCTGTGAATCTGGAGTCCGGAAGTGTTGTTCACCCTTGACCAGATGCCACCCAGATTGTTGGAAGAGCCAGCCTCGAAGATTCGGCAGTCAAACCCGTGACCAACACAGTGAGCTGCCGATGATACTCCTGTCAATCCCGCACCTATAATCGCAATTCTCGGCTTCCTCAGATGCGCATGCGGCGGTGGCGGCGTCGGGGATAGCAAAAGGTCCAATGCTGATTGGATGAGCCAGTAAAGAAGGGTGCTTGCGGTCGAGATGAGACATTGTAGCAAAGATAGAACGCCCATTGTGGCAATGTCAGATTGGGCTGAGTTGGGAGTAGAAGTTGATCATTTAGAAAGTCGAGCGACGAATTCCTCTATGTGAAGATGTGGTGACGTCATGTTGACATGTGAAGATCTGTTTGACATATGATTCAACTCCCAATACTGACAATTACATGTAGCAAAATTTGGAAGCCTGTAGGTATTAGTAAATCGAATCTGTTGGCCTTTTGTTTTTGCTGAATATTGGAAAGGGTAATGTGTAATACGCAGCCTGCACAACATCAGGGGGAACATTGCCACATCAATTCGACTGCCAACACTGCAAATATACTCTACCGTTGCCTGCAGATATACATGCACGCTACAGTTTTTTACGGAGGCTTATGGATTTGGTTCACAGTACATTGGGCTCTTACGAGAAGAGGATCTTGGGAGATGTCAAGGCTACAAGAGCGTACCTAGCTTGCAAAGTCACAGTCGCTGATATCACCCGACAACTACCTTTGAGGTATTTTACCAGGACAATTCTAGCCTGTTGGCTTGGGAATCTTGGTTGATAGGGAATCGAGAAAGAAATGGATCTACCGCAATAGCAAACAAGTGCTCATTCCGACCAGGGGAAAAGAAACAGATATCGTTCTGAACAAACAGACCAACTGTCTACCATTCGCACATTTTGTTGACCGGTCTTCTGCAGTGCGAAAATCTGCATCAACATCATGTGAATAAATGCATTGCATATGCAGCGTGGCCACCGAGGCTGACGAACCGTAGCAGTGCCCTCACAAGGCTGAGGTCTCGTCCAACTGCCAACTCATCAAGCATAATTATATTTTTACGTACGGTACCATTGACAGGAGGCTCAAATATTCAATGTCTCAGCAGCAAAAAAAAAAGGATAAATGGCTGGTTGAATCTCGACGTATGGTGGTGGCATTGTGTTGAGTTTGATACCACTTCTCTCTACCATGTCCTTCACTCGGTATTCGCCCTCGTCGAGCCTCGTCGACAGTGAGCAAGGTCCTAGAATAGAAAACGGAAATGGTTCTGTCATACAATACAAGGCCAAAGTTGTACACAAATCGCCCTACGCAGATACCGATGTCATCTCCCTCGATGTCGGCGAGTGCCGGTTTCGCGTCCACCGTTCGATACTCTCGCAATCAGCCATTCTCGACGCAAGACCAACCATGAAGCTATGGGACGAAGAAAAGACCACCGCCATCACATTGGCGGATTTCGATGAGGCGACTGCACACACACTGGTACATTACCTATACACTGGCACCTATCAACCCTTGGACTCGTATCACGCCTTGGAAACCGTAGACCCGCTTTCCCCCTTCCGGCTCAGCATCAATGTCTACGCAATTGCAATACGCACCAAACTCCCTGGACTCGCAGAATTAGCGAGAGAGCAAGTCAAAACATTGGGCATCTCACTCTCCATCTACGACATCTTGTCTGTAGCTCGCGAGCACGCATTTCCACATCTGGATCCCGATGAAACGTGGCTTCCCTTGTATATTGAACAGGTTGTCAAAAAGGCTGCGGCTGAAGAGCCTGGTCTGTTCACCAAGGCGGCCTTTACCGATCAGATTGAAGGAAACCGTCGATTTCGTCAAGTTGTCATGCAAGCCATAGTGAATACGTATGCGGAAAATTCGGCCAAAGTGAGTTCATCTACAGACAGCCTTTGCATATGCTGAGCTCACGCGTCACAGAAAAAAGGAGTCGAAGAATCAGAGGCAGATGGTATGATTCTCAGTACAGTGCCAGAGGAAGTTCCAGCGACGACGACGACGACCACCACCACCACCAAGCCTACACTCTTGCGCGCCGAAAGCCTGACACTGGACGAGATCGACCCTACGCCGAGAAAGATTGACACACCAGAGCCGTTTACCGACGAACTTGGGTTTGAAAAAAGCAAGACATGGCAAAACATGGGCAAGAGTATAGATTCTACCATTTCAACAGACGGAAATACCCATATCCGTACCGATTCCGTATTGCAATCCGAAGCTTCTCATTCACCAACTTCACCGGCCAAGGAGCCCAATCTCAACGCCCCTGAACCCGAATGTGCAAATGCTCCCATGGCCACTGTTGATGGCATCAACGGCAATACCAACACAACCAAGAAGGACAAGGTTAAAAAGAAGAAGAAGAAGTCAAAGGCTCCTGGCTTGATAGTGGGTGAATAGAACAAACCCATCTTGCGATTACAGGGACATGGATCCTCGTTGTCGTACAGTATAGCGGCCAAGAGCTCACAACACTATGCTAGAAGCCCTGCGTCGCGATTGTCCAAAAAAAAAAGACTTGTTCATCCCAACATATACCGTGCGCCTATTATTGCAGGTTTCCTGCCGTATCACTCATTAGCGCATTATTGACGGTTTCTTATTTGCAGGACGCGTAAGAGCATGGATTAGTTAGCAACAGAATTGATTTGGTTTGGGATGCTTTTGACATGAGCTAGGGAATCAGTGATATTTCATATACAACCCGTGGCAAGCAGAATTCAATGCTTGTCTAATTTTCAGTACATAACATGACACAAACCACCTGCCAGGTAACTCATGACGACGTTTGCGGGACAGCTAATGAGACGAAGATCAAATAACAAGTGGCTGGGTATAAAATTGAAATAACACAATCAACGTTTGCCCTCTAACAAACCTTGACGACCAACGGCCGTCAAAGGCAGTGTTGGGAGAATAGAAGTTATAAATAATCAATAGTGTAAGTAACAGACGAAGGGGCTTCACGTCGGAGAGATAGGAAAATAATACAAAGGGGATTATGCCATGACCATCCCTCGTAAGAACATTATATTGCCTGACCGGGAAGAGGCTTCCTTGTCGGCATTGGGGTATTGGCGTTGGGGTTCATAGGGCTTAGACCTGACGGTGGCGCACGGCGGGCCGCAGCCTGACTAGCAGAATTCGATCGTGGGCGAGCTGCCTGAGGTGGAGCCATTTGCGGACCCCCACCGTAAGGACCAGGAGACATTGAACGAGGAGGTCCGGCCCGAGGAGCATTGCTGTTTGATCGGGCACGTCCCTGTTGCGGCGGCATGTGGCGCGGTCCTGGGCTCATAGAACGGGGCCCTGGTGACATACGACCATTAGCAGGGGAGAGCGCGGGCGGATGCGGAGAGTTGGGCCCGGTGGCTGGCGAGAGAGGGAGTGGCTGGACAGGTCCTGGATGATTGACGGGTGGACCACGCATGCGAGGCCCAGGTGGGCCTTGACGAGGCGGTCCATTGCGAGGCTTTACGGGATTCTTGGAGAGACAGGTGCGAGGCACGACGCCTTGTTGTGACCTGTCCATACGCACACATAGAGCCCATCCATCGTCGTACTCATGAAGCATTCGGACCAACTGACCTGCCCGCAACTCTAGTTCATCGGACATTGAAGGCTTAAAGTCTAACTGAATGCGATGGACGTTGTTCGGTGTGGAATTGGAGCTGCCGGAAGCTCGTCCCGAAGCTCGCCCCGAAGCAGCAACGGGCAAAGGACCAGATGGAGCAGGACCCGGAGAAGCGGGAAGATCTTCGGTCCAAGCGGGGCTGGATGGCATGCTGTCGGGAGCGGAACTGACCGTAGAGGGGGTCCGGAGGACTGTGGCGTCGTCGGCAGCGGCAGCGGCGGCGGCGATGGCGAGAGCTGGGTTCGCAAATTCGGAACCGGGCACAGCAGACTGAGTAGCATTAGTCGGCGTGGTCGGAACAGAATTGGATGGTTCGATCGCAGCATTGTTGCTGAACGGATTCTGTGAAGAGCGCGAGGGTGATTGCGGGTCGTTGAAAGGGTTCGCCGGAGTAGCGGCGGCGTTGGAGGCGCTCAGGCGTTCACAAGAGCTCTTAGCCCTATCGGAAGTTTGAGAAGAAGCGGCCGCTGGTCCAGTCGCAGCCATAGCAAGCACATTGCCATTGCCGTTGTTCCTGTTGTTGGGGAAGGCGGGATCGAATTGAGTGACGGGACGAAGACTCAATTGCGGTGCTGCAGACATGGACGGCGGGGTGTGAATGTTCGGGGCGGTTGCGACCTGCGGAGGTGGCGGTGGTGGTGCACTGTGCATGGCGGCCTTTTCATTGTCGACCTTCTGCTGGGCGGCATTCTGCTTCTTGCGCTTGCAAATGAAGAGCACAAGGCCCAGGATGGCGGCCACGACGAAGAGGATACCGAGAGCGAGGCCGGCCTTTGCTCCACCCGACATGCCATCGCTGCTGGAAGCTTCAGCGGAGGGGCTGGGTGATGTTGAAGCAACGCCTGCTGCAAGGCTGCTCGTGACGGACACAGCGGCGGCCTGGGTGCTGAGGTCAGACGCAGACGTCGATGCGGACGTTGATGTGGACGCAGCCGTAGACGCAGACGGAGTGGCAGTTATCAACCTGGACGATGAGTCGCGCGACGACGACGACGTCTTGGCCTTCTCCGCAGAGCTGGTCTCTCTGGCGGTCGTGGACGCCTTTCTCGACGTCGGGACAGTAGTGGTGGTTGGCTTCGAGTTGCTGCTCACCCTCGTCTGCTGCACAGGTGAGCCAGCGGTCTGCGTGATCCACACCACGTCCCCCGTGAAGGTGTTGGCCATGGTCACGACGACGGTGACTTCCTCTGCCTCCTCCTCTTGCTGCTGGCGGTTGCGCTGGCGGCGCACGAGATGCGATAGGCCATGGAGATGCACCATGGCGACGGCTGGTTGACGGGTGAATTATACAGTACTACTAGCTAAGAGGCACACGCTGGAACAGATACACTGGATACAGGCAGCCGTATGTCCAGCTGGCTCTGGGAGAAGGCACCGGTACAGAGGGGATGCACAGTACACAAAAATAAGGATTGGCTTGGGCGTGCTAAAAAAGAGTGACTGCGAGGGCTGCGCTTGATGAACGAAGGGCAAACGACAGCCGGGTCGCGGAGGGGGAGCACAACGGCCAGAAGGGACAGCAACAGGAACAGGAACAGGAACAGGAACGGGAACAGGAACGGGAACGGGGGGGAGGTGAGGAGGTGTTGCGCGCGGGTGGTGTGGCCAGCAGGGAGGGAGACCAAGGGATCGTCGGGCTTTCTCAGTAAACGGCAGAGCAAACATGCATTCAAGGCCTGCTTACTGTGGTCCGTGCCCATCTTTCATCCATCCAGCCGCCGTTCGAGCCCAGGTACGCACTGTCGTCCATTGGCTGTTCATATCGACGAGATGAGGATGGGCATTTCCACCGTCGGACAGCTAATTAAAGCTCGTTGTTAGTGACGTTGCCTCCTAGACATCCGGAAGATTGCGTGCTTATTATAATACGGAGTAAGTACACCACAAGCCGTTAGGAGAAGCCGTTGAGGGGCGCTTTGAGAGAGACAGCCCGTTAGATAAACCCCCGAGTTGATGGCACAACCCCTATCTGTTCGTATAGATACAAAACGGACTCCAGACACCGGACAGAGTGTATAATTTCATGAGCTGACTGCTGGCTGAAAAAAGACTTGTTCGTTCAACCTGGTGTGCCATCTACAGAGTAGTAGTAGTAGATACTTGGATATGCACACTCGTAACCAGCAAACCTTCTTCTCTTCCAGTCCTTCTCCCTTCATTCATTCACCCCACAAAGAAGAAACCTTAAAAAATGCAACGGCATGCAAAAAACATTGCCCACAGGCGGAATCGAACCGCCGATCTTCTCATATCCTGAAGGATCTCATTACTAGTGAGACGCTATACCACTTAGCCATGCGCTGCATCTGAGTCAGCAACATTCATCCCATCTTTTGAACTGGCTTACTTACGGCTTCGAATGGAAACTTTCAAATGTGCGAAATATATATAGATAACGTAGTTTATAAGCGAGCTGTCAGTACAAGCGAGCTGTCAGCCCTACTAATTTTCTATACCTTTATAGCGATTTATCTTAACGACGTATTTAGGT
>JAFISD010000027.1:0-208609 GCA_022560085.1 Helminthosporium solani | reverse complement strand
TTAGATCAGATGAGACTATATACAAAGGAAAGCGGAGAAAAGTGCCTCCGAGCTGAGCTGAGCTCAGCTCAGTGCGCTCTCAGAGAGCTGATCACGTGATCAGCTCTAGGTAGGCCTCATGTGACACTAACTCTTATTTCTTATTCCTTATATTTTATTTACTACCTTGCGCTACATTCGTCAAGCCTCCGCTCTTGCATCCTGTGCGTGCGCATAGTCGCAGCAGAGAGGCTGAGCGAGTGAGCGAGCGAGCGCGCATGCATTCTTATGGTGATGGCTCCGTACTCTGAAGCAGTAGTGGCTTGCTGGTAGCTAGTAGGCCGCCTCATTGTGGTAATGGACGTGTTTCGACATAGGTACTGTAGGAGTACTCCATAGATACTGAAGTGTATGATAGTGCTACCTGCGGACAAACGCATATCAAGTGTCTAGTTCGCGGGTAATATGGCAATGGTTCATGGAGGACTGGGGACTGGCATGTTCGTGGATGTTATTGGGTACGTTCACCATGGGTAAAGCCTGTTTTCTGTGATGGCAATGTTGCGATGCGGTTTGCGATCTATGCGGGTTTGTTGGTTCGTTCTCTCTCTCTCTCTCTCCAGCCTTGGTTCAGTGGTTGATGGTGTATCTACGTTTGTAAGACGGATGGTGCAAGATACGGAGTAGATGCCTAAGTACCTAGATATCTATTCATCTCTTTCGTTTCTCCTCCGCGTTCCAAACGTACGTTTTCCTTTTTCGCAGCCCACTTCTTACATAGGCTGCCTTCTCGTGGGGTTCTCCGTTCGCGCGAATCCATGTTTCATGTGACTGGGCCTTGCAGAGCTGGGCTTGTTGTTGTTCCACCGACATGGCGGCACTGGAGGCTGGAAGAGGAGACAAGCGACACGGGCGTGGGCATTGCTCGTCTGTATTACGGTCAATGGCGTCAGTGAATGGTCGTGGCAAACATGGGTGTAATTAAAGAGAGGGTGATTGCTGGGGCTGGGGGCAGAAAACAGCCTTGACAGGTGACAGGGTAGGTATATTAACTAATTAGCATGCAAACGGGTGAGAGTAACGCAGGATACGGATTGGGTTATCAGTCCGCGCTCATGGTGCAGTGGGTAAAATGGGCAGGTTTGCGCCTTTTGGTGTTCTTTTTTGAACCACCAGACCGACTTTCACTTGATGTACTCTGTATAGTTACCTTCCGCTTCACCTCGCGTCCGTCTCTCACCTCCACGCGACCGTCGTACTTTTGAAAGAGCCTGGACTGGGGCTTTCTCTTCGACCGGCTCAAGGTCGCCTGTTCAAGCTTCTGTTGATCGGTAGGGCAAGATGGTGGCCGTCACATCGACCTGTTTGCGTCTTGCGGGTGCTGCGCTTTTTGTCCTACAGGTTACCCTTGCGCAGCAATGTTGTAAGTACTGCCCTGTCGTCCACATGTGTATCTATATACATATACATGTACATTTATAAACAGAAGCTAACGAGCCTAGACTACCCCGATGGCAGCAAAGCCAACGCCGAGAAGCCATGTTCATCGGCAGCTGGTTCCGCGTGTTGTCCAGACAAATGGCAATGCCTCGACAATGGTCTCTGTCACTACCCACCCGACAAACTCTACGGCCGGTATAGCTGCACAGATAAGGACTGGAAGTCACCCGGCTGCGCTTCGAACATGTGCACGTATGGTAAGTCGAGTGCTTGTCCTATCAAGAAACCAAGCAATGCTAACATGAATCAAATCAGACATGAAAGCCTCTGGCGGTGAAGCCATCACCCAATGCTCCAACCACGACAATCAATGGTGCTGTAACGCAGATGCCCAGCACGTAAAATGCTGTGAATCGTCTCCAACACCACGACCTTTCTTCAAACTCCAGGACGGAAAACCATACGCGACAATCGGCGCCTCGAAACCCTCAAGCGCACCCACCCTCGCCACCATCACCGGTAATGCATTGGGAACAGGTAGTCCCTCCCCCTCTTCCTCACCCACAAGCGGCACAAGACCCTCTTCATCCACAAACACTCCCGATCCCTCGAGTAGCAAATCCTCAACCGTCCTAACAACCGCCTCGACAATCATCTCCGACGGCCCTTCCGGACCCACCACAGTCACATTGTCCAACATCGTCACCACAGCCGCCAACCCGACAAGCAGCGCAGGCAGCGCCCCACCCATCGTCCCCAGCTCCAACAATTCCAAAGTCGGCCTAATCGTAGGTTGTGCCGTCGGCGTCCCCCTCGCCATCGCCTTCATCGGCATAATGATCTGGCTCCTCCACAAACGCGCCCAACAAAAGCAATCCTCCCACCACCACTACCACCACAACAACAAGGCCTCAACCCCCGACCCCTACGCAAACAGCACCCTAACCCCCGAATTCACCGGCGGCAACAAACTCCACAAAGCAACCGGCGGCACAACAACAGCAACAACAACAACAACAAG
Source organism: Helminthosporium solani (assembly GCA_022560085.1). NCBI lineage: Eukaryota > Fungi > Ascomycota > Dothideomycetes > Pleosporales > Massarinaceae > Helminthosporium > Helminthosporium solani. Next base: position 206,169 of record JAFISD010000027.1, on the reverse strand, counting down.
CGAAAAGCTAAACACCCCCGCCGGCACACTCTCCGAGCTCGAAAGCCAAAGCATCGGTCCCACACGACCTATCTCCTCGGTCTCCGGACCCGCAGAACTAGCTTCAGGAAGCATCTTCGCTCCAGGGACCGTCGCGAACGCCCCGCATCTAGTCGGGATAGGCGGCGGGAATAGATTCAGCCAGGTCTCTGAGGCTACGAGGCCCGACGAGCCTTCCCCCGCCATGTCTGCAACCTGGGGTTCCGCGTCGCAGCAATCGTACTCGCCGTTGGGTGTCCATGGGGCGCCGTCGGGACCGTCGTGGGAGTATGGGGCTGGGGGTGCTGCGGGGGGTGGGTATATGCCGTATCGTCCGCCTGTGGGACATGAGGCGTATGCGCATCACGGCGTTGCCGCGGGAGGTGGTCTTTCTAATGTGCCAGAGGTGGCGGAGCTTGCTGTCGAGTCGCCGCCTGCGGTTGTGGAGGCGGGATATGGACGTCCGTCGCCGCCTGTTGCGGAGCTAGGGACGGTACGTACGCCGCCTGAGGTTGAGTCTGGAAGGGGAGCGCACTCTTCATAGCGATGTTGAGGTCAGGGATTGTGCGGGTTTGGTGTGTTCATGTCAAGTGGGGGCGGGGGTGGAGCTGGAGCTGGAGCTGGAGTGGGTTTTCAAAAAGGAGAGGCTAACGATGACCATGGTGGATTAGACGGTCATCTTCCATGAGATAAACTCCATGGGATAAAATCACGGCTAGGGGTTTTCTTTTCTTTCTCTTTTTCTTTTCGGTAACAGGGGTATGATACCATTGGGATGGGATGGGATGGGATGGGATGAAATGAAATGAAATGATATGGGATGAACGGATGAATGGACGGCGTATATGATATACTTCCCTTTTCCACTTTTCTTCATCTCCTTCTTTTTCTTCTCCTTAATACTTGCCTTTTTTTCTCTTCTTCTCCTGCAATAGTGGTGGTGGGTGGTTACCAACGTATACATATCTAAGCGTATACATATCTAAGCGTATATACATGTATATATAAAAGTCCCGCGTACGTCAGACAGTTTCATTATATACAATGTTACGGAGATGGTACTAGCAATTGCCATCGTACAGTATAGATGTGCTTTGCGAGAGACGAGACGTGTGGAGTCGGGCTAAGGCCAATGTTCAATTCATCCAGCTACACATGTAAGCCAATTACCCCTCTTTACCACACTAGAGCAAAAGACAAGCACGCGAGCATTCCAGTTCAATTCATTCATTTCATTTTGGTATCCCTATCATAAACTTGTTGGCACTAGCATACTCTCGCATGTTCCAGCTGAGAGGCGGGCCAATATATGCATTTCAGGCCCATCAGTCTAGATAGGCCGCGACACTCACGCCGCCAAATACTCCAATCCGCCTATCCCATGCCATGCAATCGTAAAGTATTTATTCATCGAAAAATATCGAAGACGGATATGGGAAAAAGCTGCCTAGTGGGCAATGGTGGGGCCCTTGGTGATGTTTGTGTCTCCCTGGCGCTCTTTGTTCTGTTGGCGAGCATTAGTAGACGCCCACTTGTTGTGGCGAAGGCGGGAGAGATGCGTACCTCGCTCTCCTGCACTGTGCCCTTCTCCATAATAGCCTTCACCACGTCGTCATCTTTCGAAGTGCCGAACTCAGACTCCAGCTGTTGGTTGCTTGCCGTGTCGAGAACGCCTTGGTTGCCGTGCCTATGAATGAACATGTTAGAAACTGTATTTCTAGCCTGGCGGTGGACTGATAATCACCCTGGGCTAAGCCGGCTGATGCGGATAGGAAGGATGGTGGGGTAGCCCAAGTCCACGCCAGCAGGCTGAGAGATCGAATGACTTACTTGTGTGTGACAAAAACCTTGAATCCGCTTACAACCTGGGCCAAGGGAATCGAGGAATCCTTCTTCCATTCCTCTAGCGCACTCACGCTGTCGACGAAGATGATGTAGTCGTCGTCTGCGCCCTTGTAGTGCACCTTGGTCTGCTGGTCGTTTCCGCGAGGCATGATGACGTCGGTATGTGTGTTTTGGTGTATTGAAAAAGAACAAGCAGTTGAACTGGTGAGCTATGTAGTGTTGGGTCGTACTGTCTTCGATGGTGATGTAACGTGTATGTAGATGGTGGTGAAAGAGGGGGGGGACGGTGGGGTTGTATTTGTAGCTTGCTAGGAGAAGCTCTGGCCCAGAGAGGTATTTGCGCCTACGTCATCGCCAAGCCCTTCTTCTACCTTCACTTCCCACATTATCACCTCACCAGTGACCACGACCCGACCCGAGCCTCATCTCATTCTCGCCTCACCAGGGAACTTGGCAATTCGTGTTTCACAGTGGATCTGCATGACGCTATTCTCATGTTTTAATTACTGCTTACTCGATAATTCAATATACATACAAGTCTGTTCGCCTGGGGTTGTGCTGATGGTGTGCTGTCCTGTACACAATGATTGACGTCATCTGTCTGTTTCCCGACTGCTTGCAACAACCACGACACACAGATTGTCGAAGACAAACCCCAGCAAACGCGCCAATTCGGGCGCCGGGTGTGCCTTGCATGATCTGCACATGCCAGTGATGCCGTCCATTCCTTGCTTTCCCACCGTCCGCCCTAACCGGCTCCTTGAAGCTATACTTAGCTGCTATCTACTCCCGTTATGATGCTCCAAGCTGAGCAACAATACATTCGACATAGTAGTGTCGTGGCAGTATGCCGAGTTCTGCACTTCTTGTCAACTACCTTATACCAAAAGGCCCTGACAGGCAAGTCGATCCAAAGAAAGCTTCATCCCGATCCAAGTTCCCCAGTTCGATTATCCCCGCATACGGCATCATTCAAATCCAAAACTTGAAGACTCTGCTCCGACTTTTTGAAAATTTCCTCGGAGGCGGAAGAGATGTCTCGTCCTTCCATATGCTACAATCCTTCCTCCTTTGCTTCTCATTCCCCTGGCTTTTCACCTTCTCTGTGCTGGCCTCACTCAAGCGTAGGGCTGTTGCTTGAGATGCTGTCGATGCTTCTCGAGTCCCAAGCCTGCTACTCGTGTCCGTTCGAGGAAGACTTGCGATATGAGAAGAAAGACGTCGCGTTCGTTTGGGCTTGTTCGGTGTGTTCTTCTCACTCCATCGTTCGGTGCCTGCTGCTCGATTCGCCAATCGTCTCCGTCGGCTAGACGGTCGAGCGTCTTGTAACTCAAAGTCGGCTGGAAGAAAAGCAGCGGGAGCACTGTGGAAATCGACCACTGTCGGCACTGGCCGACGTTCTGCTACTGGACATTCGCGCAAGTTTCCTTGTGACATCTTGTGTACTTTGCTGCCGAACGAATCTTCTGAGCGAGTGTTGCTTAAACTTGAAAAGCTGGGTGAGCGGCGGGAGAAGTTGCTTGCGATGCTTGCCATGCTAAGCTTTCTCATCACCGAGTTTGCCGAAGCGCGGATTTGGTTCTCCATTCGCCGGTTGCCGAAACCCGGATAGGGTAGAATATCTTTTGTCCAAACATCTTCCAGAGCTGCCTCCAGCCGAAGTCGCTCAGCTCGCCTGGGGGCCAACGTAGGGACATGATTAACCGACAGGTGTGATTGCGATCGAGTAACCAGGTCTGGTGCAAAATTCGATGATGGCTGCGGCGCCTTCTGAGCCTGAGTGTTCTTGATAATCACTTGTGTCATATTCTGCTTCGAGCCAAGGGTGGCAGCTCGATGGACCGACATGCGGCGAGCCATGCTTTCTGCGTAGCCGAATGCAGGCCCAATGGATTTAACATCCAAGGATAAGGATGAGAACATATCTTGCATAGTGGACTGTCCTTCAGCGAAATCATGTGTTTCGCATACAATACGCTGTCGGAGTTGCTTTTTCCAAACCTCCTTCTCTTGCGACGAGCAGGCGCTCAGGATAACTTCATATAATCGGTGTCCGTTTTCGAAAACCAATTTCCAGGTATGCGGTGCGGTGTGGCATTGAAGACCTGGAGTGTCGTTAGCGGAACCATCTTTGACCTTGAAACACATCTTACCACGCCCATTGTCAGGCTCTTCGATAGTGCCGTTGGCGAGAGAGATGGAAGCAACCACATTATAAGGGGTGAAGAATCGACCGGCAGTTCCAAGAACGAGGCAAGACTTGTACAAAACGCACACCATGTATTGGCCTTTGGGACGTTCCGACGTCTGGTATGCAACATGCAGCACACCGCACAGAAGAACATGGCCAAGGAGTCGAAAGACAAGACCTCGAGATATGTTCTACAACCGGTCATCAGCGAACGCAACATAGTCTTTTGTGGAAATACCAGACCTGCTCTTGAAATATCAACCGATCTTGCAACTGCCACGTGATTTCTATCAAGCGTCGTGTCTTGGGGTCATCCTTTGCTTTGTTGACTTCACGAATTGTTTCTTGTAGTCGGAACAAGGCCTTCTCCAGTTCTGCATGAACCTCGGGGTCATCGTATACGGGCGTGTGGCGGCACAGATCATGAAACAGCAGCGGATACTTGCACACTCGTTGAATCGGCTACATTCTAATTAGTGATTGTCTGCAAAAGAATAATTAGTGAGAGAATACCTTGATGAGTAAGTCAGAGAAGCTCAAAGCTTTGCGGCTGCTCGTTTGTCGGTTATTCTCCGAAGCCACCACCCTGGATAATGCCTCAACTCCACGCTCGTATTCTTGCCAGCCGTGTATATTTCTACACGTGGATGTGAGGTCTTGAGACATGGTCGTCCAATGCGCACCGTACTCTTCGTATATGAAGAATCTCTTCATCTGCAAAGTCGTCAGTCAAGCCATTAAGAGTATGGAAGAGACTCACGTGTTTGTTGAAGATCTTTGCAATATCCCCGATGGTCTTGGTGTCTATGACAAGTCCCGGAGGCCGATGATCTGGAGATCTCCCAATATCTAGCGAATGTCTCAACCTCCGTGTAATCTTGTGCTCAGCAAAGCGTCCAGGTATCAGATCCGCGCTGTGGAATCGGATATGTTTCGCCCTCGTAATAGGGAATGTTTCTTGTCCACTCTGAGTGAAGTCTGCATGAGGAACGACGTTTTGAAGCTCAGCAAGCAAGTCCTCGTGCAGTTGCAGAATCTGGGAAATATTCTGTTGGATAGATGTTCGCGTTTGGGCTGATAATGTAGGAACTGCGGTTAAAATCATGAAGTAGTCCTGGAAAAGGTCAGCGGCTTAGGCATCATTCGTGTGGTTGACACGTACATTGATCAGGACCTTGAGGTCAGCAATGTAGCTCTCTTCGGAGGAAATGAGCTCTTCGACAACTTTACGCCGTGATACAGACCGCAACCAGGCACCTTCGTCCATAATCAATCCCATTCCCCCACCGTGGCTCTCAGTTGATTTCCGGGCATCCGAGTAGTGACTACTTCTGTTTCCTATTCGGAATTTTCCATGTACCGCTCCTGTGTCAGATAGGGGGGCAATGCTCGTACTTGCGATGGTGATTGAAGCGGATTTTATTGCGGTTACGTGACCCATGGAAGATGACATTGATCCAGACAATCTGCGTACCCTGTCGGGCACGGGAACCAGAGGTGCCAAAAGAGACGAGTTGGTTTCAGTCACACCAGTCAGACCAGCTGGTACCAAAACTACGTTGGACGATGTGTATTTGTACTTCTGAATGTGACGGCGTCTCAAATTGCTCATCCACCGGCGGAATGGCTGAGGATTGACGCCGATGGCAGGTTGCTGCTCATGTTCTCCGTGCTCCTCGCCGGATTTGCTGGGGGTCTTATCGGACCAGCGAACCTCGGGCAGTGGGATATGTATGGCATCATAAAGGCCAAAGATCTCACTGTCGTCTTGCTCATCGTCGTCTTGCTCATCGTCGGTTTCGGTTTCGGCAACCACAGGCCCCGAAGACCTGGGTTCATCTTCCAAGGGCACTTGAACAGGCCTGGCTTTTTTGCCTCTCTTGGAACACACTTGAGAGGTCAGGGCGACGTGGGAAAACGATGGCGGCGGTCGATTGAGACCACAGTTCCGCTTTCGGGGAGCATCGAGGATAGGCGACTCGTGCACGGCTTTTCCGGGCACAAGGTCCAACTGGGAGCGAGAGGCAAGCGGTGAGGGTGTGTTCTCGGTGCCTCGAAGCCAATCATTAGGCCGGATCGATTCGGAAGAGCACAGCGTGTATGCTGAAACATTTCGTGCTGTGATGTCGCGCAGCGTGCTTAGTGAGAAGTCCTGAAGAGGGGAGCATGACTGGAGATAGGGATTGTCGCTGAAGGAGCGTTTGAGCGGACTTTGCGGCCGGAGAGAGAGCACGTAGGCCATATTGAAGGTGTCACGGCCACAGGCTCTACGGCATAGGACGGCTATGGGGTATGGGCGTATGGAACGGCATGAGAGATAAATATTGGTTCTGCTGCCACAGGTGATGGCTGAAGGAGGGACAAGTCAAGTAGGCTAGATGGAGCCTTTGAGATGGCCTTGGAAGACGCGTGGACAAGCTACAGAAGGAAGGAAACCAGAAGCAGAGAGAAAGAGTGCATTGGTGTTTGTGAATATCTATCGGAAGCTCGGGAATGGAGTGGTAGGCAAGGGCTGACGCGAATTGGCAGGCGCAAGATACGACTTGAATTTGGAAGGGACAAGAAAAGAGAAGGCCTGGGAACACTTTATGAGATGTACGTGGACGGTGCAACCAAAGGACTATGTGAAGGAGGCACAAACCTTCGCCTGTATGAGGTCGTAGCTGTCGAACGCGTTCTAGATGCACGTATGTGTTTAAGTACTTAGGTATGGACATGTTGACTATGCTGGCGCTTGTACTCCGGCATGTACGGAGTACGGAGTATCTAGATACAGCTATAGACGGGCTGTAGTTCGTGCTTACGGATGACATGCGAGGGCGATGAGAGTCCCCTTTGTGCGCCCGTCTTGATGACGATCTTCTGGAGGAGGCGTTGGACAGAGATGAAGATGTTCGGATGGGCGATCCATGCACAACCGGCGCGACATGATTGGTGGGAGCCTGCGGACTGGTATTTCCCCTCCAACCCCCCACACTTTGTGCTGCATAGATAGCTGACAGTGATATCACTCAACAGCAGTAATTCACACTTTCTCTCGCATGGGAATACGCATGGACGACCTACACGCGCCGACGGTCAGCTCGGGACCGACGTCTTCCGGGTACTCAAATGGAGTGTCGAAAGACCAACTGTCGCTGCAGGAGCTCATCGCAGAGAAAGACAGAGTAGAAACAGAGCTCAAAGCTCTTGGCCAGGTCCTGGATTCTGTATGCATTTCCCATGCTTCTTCGATGCCTCCGTTCTGACAGTGTATAGCACGGCGTCAACATGAATACAGGCTTGACTACCTTCGACGGATTTCCACGCGCCGACATTGATGTCGCTCAAAGTACGCCGCTCACCTGCCACGCCATACACGGGAAGCCACTCTGACTGATGTGACAGTACGTACCACGCGGGCACGCATCATACGACTGAAAAATGACTACAAGGGCCTCATGACGCGTATCGAGAAGGGCCTCCATGAACATCACGCCCGAATGCAGGAGGACAGTGCCGCTGCGTCTACGAATCCCCTCGCAGCAACGAACAGTGCTGCCACCTCCCTCGAAGCCCCCTTTGCGAAGGTCAACAGCGTTGCGGAAGGCAGCCCGGCCGCCTCAGCGGGATTGCACGTGGGGGATACCATCACGAAGTTTGGCTGGGTGGATTGGACAAACCATGATAAGCTGGCGCGACTCACCCAGGTGGTGTCGCAGAATGAAGGAGTGAGTGATTGCTTCTGCATGACTCGACTGCTAACCTGCAGCGGAGATTCGCGAGGCCCCGCGCTGCACGTCATGCTGCCAGTCAGTGCGTGGTCGATGCTAACAGGTACAGCTTCCCATCACCATCAAGGCATTGCGGCCCAGTACTTCGAGCGGCCCGTCTGAGACTGTCGAAACGCAATTGACTCCGCGGCGGAACTGGGGCGGTAGAGGGATGCTGGGTTGCCACCTGCTACCTCTTTGAGTCGATGCCCTCCCCACAGCGAGAGCCGTGTCGAGCAATTGGACGAGCTGTGGCAAAGAGATTGACTGTGTCGTATTTGCATGGACGGAGTTTGGGCGCGTGAGCATGATATCCCGGCGTGAACAACACAACGTTGAACAATAGACAATGAACAATATAATCTGCTGATTCCATACAATTGCTCTGTGCTGACAAACCCCTTTCTTGTCGCTGAGCGTTGTTGTGTTGCAGCCTTTTAGCCTTCGCAGAAGCCTGCTGTTGCCTGCAAATCCCAAAGTAGTTAGTCTGGTTGTCGGGCCGCCAACTCACCGCTGGCATAATAAAACCATTCCTCTCTGCTACCCCACGACCTCGCAATCCTCCTGCCCCTCTTTGATCAGCTCCACAACCCCCCCAAAGGTATGCTTGTAATTTGATGCGCTACAGTTATCACCAGTCATCATTATGCTTTTCGACGAGGCGCTGACTGTATCTAGGTTTTGCGCAATCACAACACGACCCATCGCCCCACCAAAACAGAACGCAACCATGGCTGAAGCTGCAGGCGCTGGCTCTACCACCTTCAAGCTCGTGCTCGTCGGCGATGGTGGAACTGGAAAGGTAGGAAACACCCATTGCGGCCATCTATTCGCTCTGTCGGGGCATTGTTTGTTACCCGGTGGCGCGGCGCCTCGATTGCGATAGAGCTCAGCTAACAGACTCACTTAGACAACCTTCGTGAAGCGCCATTTGACGGGAGAGTTCGAGAAGAAGTACATTGCCACGCTCGGTGTCGAGGTCCACCCTCTCGGCTTCACTACCGTACATTCCCCGCTCCCGTTTCCTCTACCCTCCGCCACATGCTGATAAATTGGCAGAACCTCGGCCAGATTCAATTCGATGTGTGGGACACTGCTGGCCAGGAGAAATTTGGCGGTCTCCGTGATGGATACTATATCAATGGACAGTGCGGGATCATCATGTTCGACGTCACCTCTCGTATCACATATAAGAACGTACCCAACTGGCACCGTACGTACGATCAGAACTCAGCGAGAAAGTAATTACTAACATAAAAAAGGTGATCTTGTCCGTGTCTGCGAGAACATTCCTATCGTTCTCACCGGCAACAAGGTTGACGTCAAGGAGCGCAAGGTGAAGGCCAAGGCTATCACTTTCCACCGCAAGAAGAACCTTCAGTACTACGACATTTCAGCCAAATCAAACTACAACTTCGAGAAGCCCTTCCTCTGGCTCGCCCGGAAACTTGTCGGCAACGCTACTTTGGTATGGAAATTCCAATGATGGATCGGTCCTATTTCCGCAATATGCTAACCTAGTAAAAGGAATTCGTCGCCGCGCCTGCCCTGGCTCCCCCAGAGGTCCAGGTTGACCAGGCCGTACTCGAACAGTACCAGAAGGAGATGGCGGATGCCGCCCAGATGCCGCTGCCAGATGAGGAGGACGCCGACTTGTAGATGACGAACTGGCAAACCTCACAGGCAGCACGTGCCTGTTGATATTGATGGAACATGCGACACGGAACACGGGCTCTGGCGATCTAGGACGGGGCAACGAGCAGCACTGCGACATACACTTGCGTAAAATGGATAGCATGGGCTTAGATGATGGACGATGACTGATGGGTGGGGGGTGTGGTGCTTTTCTTCACATTTCCGATAATGGGGCGCTGGACTAGCTGGCGTGCCCGATAGCTTACGCTTAGACGGACCACAATGGCACACTGTTTTCGTGCAACTCTACTTTTATCGCTTTTGTCGTGATGTTATTATTTCGTCGTATACCCATGCAAGGATGCTTGCATACGTCGCGTATCTATCTGTGTACGGGAGGGCTGCGAAAAAGAAAAAAAAGATACATAGCCCCAAGATGCACAAAAAACGACGAGAAAGAAAAAAAGAAAAAAAGAAAGATTTGCTTTAATTTTTTAATTTGTAATTTTTCCAAACGCCATTGACTCACTCCTTCCTCCGCGACGATACTTGGCGATAGCAATGCGCCAATTTTTTTTTTTGGAAACGTCGTTGAATCTACTCCGTATACATGTGATGGGATACATGGACTTTGCGTTGATGGTCGGTGGCATGTTCTGTCCTTCAAGGGGATTTGGGGACAGGTAGATATAATTAAGGGGGGAAAAAGACGGAGAGCAAAGGGAAAAGGGAAAAGGGAAAAGGGAAAAATTCATTTGTTGTTATTGTTGGTGTTGTCGTCGTCGTTATGCTCGTTACGGTTGCACTTACTCTTTCTGGCGCCCGGATAAAACTCCTGGAAAATGAAGAGGAAGATCGATGGTTGGGGTTTGCTTGATTCCCCAGGCCCCGCAGGCCCCCAACCCCCGGCCGCACAGTCGTCCAGGCTTGATGGGAGGATGGAATTTACACATTACATAGTGAGTGAGAGGTGGAAGGAAGAAGGATGTAGATACTGATACAGTGAGGGGTGTGATGGAAGAAAGGAGAAGAGGATGATTCCGTTTCGGTAGGAAGGGAACGAGGGATGACGACCACTTCGTATGATATAACCCGATTTGTGAATGGAAATGAAGGTAAAGCACCTCTTTTTATCTTCCTTTTGCCCTTGTTTTTGTCTTTTACGATTTCATCATACTGGGATTATCGTTAGTGGCTTGTTCCATCTCTAGAGAAGTGATAGAGGGGCGGAAAGGGTGGTGATACTTACGGCGCTAACAATTGCTGGTAGTTTTGTAATGGTTCCATTGATCCTTCGGCGATGACTTCTCTGATTACATCGTCCGTGGCGATGTTGTTCCATAGGTGAATGTTCATGGCCTTTTTGCTGTTGAATAATGTGTGGGCTACCCCGCGGACCTGACCGAGTACGATGCTGGCGATACCCCACGTGCTCGAGTATTGTTGTAGCGTGCCGACATCGAGACGGATGGATTGCTTGATGATATCATCCTGGCCGTCAGGAACGAGGAAAGACCAGTAGGAGAGATGCACGACCGAAGCCATGACTACAACACAGGTAAAGAAGGGCGTATGTTTCGTGAGCTCTCCGGGTAGTTTGATAAGAGAAGAGATATTCTCGGCAGAAGTAAGACACTTGGCAGTATGTATTTCTCGCGTCTGGGTTGGAAGGAGGACTTGTCCTGGTTGAACGCAGATGTTCACGTTTTCGACTCTGCCAAAACCGAGATTACTTCGCGGTCGGTGAAGCATTATTGTGCTTCCACTGTTTACCATATGTGCTTGGAAGAGCACTTCGTCAATTATGCCATCGTTGTTGACAATTTCGAGTTTATGTGGTGGGAGGTGCAGACGCCAGTTCACAAGATAGCTGTCTACAACGTCGACAGCGTGGTATTCAAATTGTGCGTCCAAACGTGAACATTCGAAGACTTTTCCGAGAATGCGGATCGCGTCTATCAGGTAAGTGAAGGAAGAGAAGGGTACTGCCTCAGGGGCGAAAGCTTGCTCATCATAGTCTTGTAGAGTTGATGGATACGGTATTTGACCCGAGAAGTACTGGTCGTCCTCGCATGGTAGAGGAACTTCAAGAGCAACATCTTTCAGCCGAAATGGAGTCCCTGGATTGACGGCTGTCATCATGCCATTCACGCAGTACATCGACCACCATGTTCGTCGCCAGCATTCCTCTAGGACTGGATCGTTGTTCCCGTTGATTATGGCGAAATCGAGACGATTCAATCCGAGCTCGAGGGTTAGATTCTGCGCCATTATGAATATCTGCGCGGATCTCGGGACCTCGTTGTTCGCGTGGAGGCCAATAGCGAAGAGCATAAGGGCTTGCACTGCAAAGCCATCCCGGATGAAATTACCGGTGTTGATGGTGCGATCCAGCGCTTCTTTGTACATGTCGGTGGGAATTTCCTTGAGGAAACTTGATCCGATATATTGAACAGCATACTCTAGGAGGGGTGCTCCTCGAGTCTTGAAGAGTGCTAACAGCTCGAGTTGAGGTAGGCAGAAGGGATGTGCTTTGTAGAAATAGTGGAAGAAGGCTTGTATGGCTGTTGGGGGGCCAATTTGCCCGAACTGGTTCAATTGCGGCCTTTCGGTCCCATTGAGGTTGAGTTGTGGTCTCACCGACACCACGTTCACGCCAGAGGTGGAAGTGAGCTCAGTGCTGTGCACGAACTCGGGTGATAGCGCCTGGCCACTACTGTAAGACACATTTGTGTTTGCTAAAGCCGTTTGATAGTTGGCATTGCCATCTTGCCCTGCGCTTGTCAGAGTGGCAACGGGAGATGCTAACATGACATACCTGGCGGTGAGGGAAGGCTGGCTGCGCCATTCTCCCCAGGCTTCTTTTTCTTCCCTTTCCAGCCGCGCCGTGACTTAATGTAAGTACACTCCACTCCATCGGCCCTACATCTGGAGCATCGACTGCCCCCATCACATTTTAAATGCCGACTCCGACATGGGACGCAAGCGACTGCTACCGATGCCCTGGCTTGGGTGGGGTTCTGGCCCAACTGGGCATTCTGAGAGCCTTGACCGTTGGCGTCGGACTTTGGCGTCTGGGCAGGAGGCGTGAGAGAGTGTAAACTTTCCTGCGTCGTGATGCTGGTCGTGGGCGAGAGTTGCAGTACCAAAGGCGACGAATCCGATAAGTCCTGGTTCCAAAAGGCGGGATCTACAGCAGCCGCGACGGGGATATTTGACACTGGATGCGCGTGCGAGGCCATAATGAGGACGCGAATACAGTCCCAAGTAATGCAAGCAGTATACGCAGTCCACGATCCGCGAGGTACTCTCTACCACATGTGACTTGGGGTTCAGGCGGGTTGATGAGGTTTCAGATGCGCTTCGTTCAGGGAGTCATGGAAGGGTGCGATCCGGAACGTCACGTGACTTAGATCAACTAGCGCGCCGATCATCCGCAAACATCATAACCACTCACCCACTCAACACCCTCATTTGCTTGGTGCCAACGCGCCCAACGCCGTTCTATGTCACACCCAGTGCAACCTGCGGTTCGCCTCGCCCTGTTCGGCCACCAGATTACGCCTGCACCGAGCATGTTCGAGAATGCGATAGGCGGAAGCTGTCCGCATTGTCCCTGCGTGACCTTGGCGACGACCTCCAATAGAGATACATGCCATGATCGGGAAGTGCCGTATGGCTTCTGGCACACTGAGCGACGGCCTGATTTGCAACGTCATTTGGCGGAGCGGCAGCGATTACAGCCGAATACGAGATGAGACGAGGCATTTCACTTGTCTAAAGAATTGCTTTTGACGCTGCACCCGCATTTCTGCATGAATCATCTTGGATTCAGCAACAATGGAAACCAATGCAGTGGAAAGTTATGGAAAACATCTCCCCCAAGTACTTGACACCACACAGCATCGTATATATACGAGGAGGATAACAATTAAATTACCTGGTATCGCAATGAAGAGCAAAGATCTATGCTGCTCCTCCGGACTATGCAAGAGCTGCCCATGAAAGAGAACACTAAACACCAACGCCATGCCAGCGACATCTAAGATCGTCCTACGCCGTGGTCTTGAAGCGACGAAGTGAAAGAGATGTTTTTATGCTTGGGACCTCTGTCAGCACTCCATTGAGTCAGACACTGGCAGACAACGGTCTTTCGTAAAGTTCCACACGTCGACTGAGCATTCCTTCAAAGTTTTCACTGCCCGCCACTCAAGTTCTGTCTCTGCTCTCTGAACCTCTGCTACGCAGAAACCCACATCGCCCGCCCGCCGACCGACTTCCTTTACAGGAATTTTCCTGCATGAAGTCTCTTCAAGGCTTTGGTGCACTTCGCGGACTGTATGACCACGCCCGGTTCCTAAAACTTGTTAGTAAATCATTGCAGAGAAGTTGAATTTCATGAGATGTTCCGCTAAAGGAAAAGGCGCCCGTACCAAGATTGTAGGCACGAAATGCGTGTCTGATGCGACCAGCCGCAGACGCTGCTAGTGCAGCAATATGACCTCTCGCAAGATCGACGACATGGATGAAATCTCGTACAGCCGTTCCATCGGGGGTGTTCCAGTCGCTACCGAAGATCTCCAAGATGGGTTTCGTACCAGCCAAGACGGTGGCAATAACGGGAATCAAATTGCTTGGCTTTTGCCGCGGATCTTCGCCCAGGAGCCCTGACTCATGGCATCCGACCTGGATTGTCGTCAGTGACTCATACGTTTCTGGGAGAGAGAACCGACATACAGGGTTAAAATATCGCAAGGCTGTGATTGACCACGAGGGGTCCGAGCGTGCAACATCCGCGAGAATGTTCTCACACATAAACTTTGAACGACCATACGGAGAGGTCAGTCCCATCACTCCCGGGATGGCGTGACGCTGGAGCCCGTCCTCATCGCTGAATATTTCGTGGTGATGTACACAAAGTTCTTCGCGCAGTGGGACCCCGCAATTCGCACCTTCGCCATAGACAGTCGCCGATGACGAGAAGACAAAATTCTTAATGCCGAACTCTTCGAGCAGGCAGAGAAAGTCCACCAGGCCACATACGTTGTTGCTATAGTATCTCAGAGGCATCCGAATGCTTTCCTCCACTGACTTGTATGCGGCAAAATGAATAACTCCGGAGATCATTGACTCTCGTGTCAGGAAAGTCCCCGGGGAATCTTCCTCTTTCATGTCAATTCCAGAGTCGTTCCGCTGCAGTGTTGAGAAAGGGGAGTTTACAGACACGGTTCTGGCTCTCTTGATTGCCGTATATGTCGAATATTCGGTGAGAACAGACTTCATCATCGGGCTCCGGTAGTCGAGTTGACGGAATTGCAGGGCTGGCATCGGTTTCTTCAGCGTTGCGAAATGTTCCATTGCCAAAGCCGAGATGCGGTGCAACACACTTTCGTATGAGTTACTGAGGTCATCTATCACAAGAACATTGTAATTTTCCTTTAGCAACTCAAGGACAGTGTGCGAGCCAATGTAGCCGAGACCCCCTACCACCATAATGAATGAAGAGCTTGCACCCCCAATGTCGAGAGGATCAGATGTTACATCTTCGTCAAACAGGGTAGACCTTTGCGTATCAGGAGTGTTCATGGCCTCAGGCGATTCAGGGAGTGACAGTGAGAAGGTGGATGGCGACAAGACTTCATCCTCGTGAATCGAGAAGTAATCCATAACGATCGTAATGAGAGGTCAGAAGTTGATGTGCGAAGAACAACGCGGGTGGCTATCTTGGTTCGGACTTGGGAAAGGTATGTGCAATTCTCTTATATACATTCAAGCTTTGATGAGCTCGTGGACCACGTTCTCAATTAGGCAGAACATATTCGACGCACGATTTTCCCAGTACCGCCCAATATTCCATGGATGCTGGGCCGCCCTTGGCATGGACCGGCCTTTTCATCCCGATTTATTTTGGACAGAAACTTGGTGTTAGGTCTGGCACTTTCGAATATACTCTACATTCAGTTACAATCCCTGCACAATTTGTATGGCTTTGACTGGGCTACGTACCCACAATGTATGCATTGCCGTGGTCGCCAGAAGCTTCTATTCCTTGTATGAGCCCCGCGAGCTGACTTTTCTCTACAATCACAGGGCAGAGTTTGCCGCGTAAAACCTGGGTAAGACCACAGGCCTTTACCGCCCAACTGTTGTCCCCTGATTCTCAGCTGCAGATCAAGTCCAGCCTTTCAGTCTTCTCATATCACTCGCGAACCTCGGCCGTTCTGAGTGCATTTCAATATCACCTCAACTGGTTTCTACGACAGGCACGATACTTATCGTGACACCCTCAACAAGGGACGCTCATAGACATATCGTTGATTCTTCTGCTCTGCTTCTTCCCAATCACGAAAAATGAAGGCCGTCATAAGCTGTACGGGCTTTTCGACAAAAATTGCTTCCCTTACGAACAAACACTAGGGTATAATGCAATAGAGCATCCGTGTCTGCACTTCACGGCAATAGTCGACAATAACAGCGGGTCTGATGAGGGCGTGCTGTCAAACGGGGGCTGTACCCAGGGCATTCAAAGACTGAATGCATTTGGCAACGTCCACACCGTCGGTTACGTGGCTACCACGTGGTGCATGAAGAATATGAGCTCGGTTCTGGACGACGTCGCAGTACACTCTGGATGTGATGTAGTTGATTCCTCATTGGACTCGAGCAGGATTTTCTTGGACTAGAATCATACGCTGTCAACGCCAGCAAATGTACCATTACTGTAATCGACCCCGTAAGGTTGTATGCACCAGTCCCGGATTAAAGGATGTGTATCATGGTAAGGCAGCCTTCTTTCATTTCGGCATTGTTCGTATGGTCACACACTTTACACCAACGCCCGAGGTCGGTGAGTCTGCTCGCAGAATTCTGTATTCTATGGCGATCTTCTCTCCAGAGCTGTGTCACTTGGTCGCTCTCGATGTGTGTTATGGGTTTACTGACACCCGGCAGTTGTCCCTCCCCGACTTCAAGTCTAACGAAGCTTCATATATCTCAGTCTAAGCGTTGTGCCCAACGAACGATGTTTCTGCGCACCAGACTTTGCTGAACTCACCGTCATCTTCGAGCGGACCTACACCAATTAGACAGACCATGCATATTTTCCCAGTTAAGCAATGTAGCCATACGGTAACGCCATTCTTGCTCTGGATGCTGCACGTTGTTCCAGCCCTGAGCAGCGTTGATGCGGAACCGATCATTAGAAAATCTTTGGCTGTTGGCCACGACATCCGACCTACCTGCACCCATGACTAGACAGCGTTCAACTAAAGCCTGCCAATTCTAGTCGATTGCTTATTTGCGTTGTCCGGCTAGCCGGGTGGTGCATTGGGTCTTCATTCTGCATCATAAGACGCGCTCTAGGATTGCAGATGTTACACATGTACATGGCATGCAGAAGGTTACTCGAAAAGTCCACAACTCTAGGGTGACTCTGATCAGACTACCACCGAAACACAAGGTCTTGGGGCATCGAATCACGGTGTATCACGGCGTACTCATTGATAGATGCACCTGGACGTCATGTTCCTGACTATCGCTCTTCCAGGGTCTGAAAAGTTGAATCGATCACGCTGCAAAGCGCCGATCACAGCTTATACACCATCACAGCAATCGAGAATATTCTGTACACGAGTATGTGGTGGTGAAATGGTGGCTGAATGGCGCGAACTGAGGTGACCAGGCCCATGTGGAGCCTTACTTACATCGAATGTGCGGACCGCGAGCCCGCCGGGAGAATCGAGCCAGCAAGAACAGGTATGGACGGCGAATGAAGAAGAGTCCATTCAAAACAAGCAACGATCGACAGCAGTGGCCCTGCCTTTGCCCCGCGAAACATGGGAAAATTCAACGACCGCCCCATATACAAAGTCTCGCCGCTTTTGCACAATGGATCTACTGTCAGGACCCTGCACTAACTAACTAACTAACTAATCCCTTGTAGTCCGCGCTAAATTCGCGTGACTACTTTATTTCAACCCTGCCCTGTCATCTTTCTGTGTTCATACCTTAGCAACGACCCCTTGATCGGTGTTAATGCTTGCTAGGACTCAATACCAACTCGCATCATGCTATACAGTCTCAATTTGCCCCCGCAATCGAACCAAAGTCTTCCACTGCCTTTCTTGTGATTGGCGTGGCTCTCACTACCGGCCGTAATGCAGGTACTTGAGACCTTAGAAGAGACTGAACCCACTGCCGATCTCGATCGATCTCAACATTTCGGCATTCTTCGGGCCGCATTCGCTTGGCAAGTCGGTGTGGCATCAAAGTTATCTGGTTGCAAAGGCGGCTCAACACTGACTCACCACGACAGTCAACAGCACTCTGGTTCGGAGCACTCTGAGCCTTCCTTTGTGGGTCAAATTCCTGATCACGTCTCTCCAAAAAGGGTTCTCAATGAATAGTTTGTCTTACCTGCATCTGTCGGTCTAGTTTCCCTGCTCAGTTCAACCCAAAATATATCCAGTCGAAGCATCGGGAGCGCTCAAGCCCTCACGAATACGATGCTCTTTTTTCAACAGAGGAGCTCCACTTCGGTATCGCAATGACCGAGGACGGCATCCAGCCAAGGATTCGTCAAATTATGTTATGATTTTGACCTGCTGGGCAACGAAATTGGGTTTTGTATTACACCCCCTCAAATAGAGACTTGCAGCACAACATTGGTTCTCGACCCATCCTGGGAAACGGCCTGCACTGGATGGGAAACTTAGTCCCTTTCGTATTCTGCATGGTCTGCATACCCTATTTTTAGAACATCTGCTGGCCGCTTCGCAATGCGATTGTCTAAAGGAAAGCATTGCAGAATTGCGTGGCAGGTGCGCCGAATACGCTGTAAGACGTTATAGATGCAGTATTTGTGCGTTCCAGTGCCTGTGTTGATCATGCCACTGGAAACATCATAAAGACCATTTCTATCGAATACTTATTGATAGCACGGCAAAAATGGCCAACTGATCCTTGTTGTAGAAATCCCTGCATGAGGCACTCATGTCGATAGTTGGAGATGGCTGGATCTCGGGCGCAAGACAGGATTTTCACATATACGCATCTGAATGCCATTAGCGCCTAGAGAAAGGCTCTCAGAACGGTCCATTTTCAAGGTGAGGCCTTTAGCTTCATGAACATTATACTGATAGCTCGTACAAAAGCCCCAAGTATTTGTTTGGCATTGTCACTTTCCGGCAAGAGGTACACTGAATCAGGCTTCCCAAATATTGGCGGTAAAGTGTCTTTTCCCAACGAGACCTGTTTGTACTACCTCAAAAGCAGCCAGAACGCTTCGTATCGACCACATGAGAGCAAAGTCAGTACCAGGTGTTAGAGCTATTGTCTCCCAGCGCGACGCTTCGGAGAATAGGTTAAAGTGCACAAGGGCTTCACCTTGTCCCAGTCGTAAGATCCGTGCTCGCTTAGATTCCAACAACTTGAGTAGGGTATGTGTTCAGCTCTTGCTGTACTTGGCCGTTGGAAAGGTGGCAGTTCGTCTAACATCGCATTCGCTCTGAAGCACTATTCATCTCCGCAGAAGGTCCCAGCAAGCAAAGCAAACACATATTCCACCATCAGCTCAAGAGACATTACCCCCTTGAATTTCAGAGTCAATAGACTTTGCAACTCGAATGCACTCAAAAATGCGACATTTTTAGTAAGGACGCGTACACCCTGTCTCTTCATGAAAACACTCTCGGCATTGAAAGAAGCGAGCACCGAACATCACTTGTTCAACCACTATTGCCTCTCTAATTTACTCCACATCAAGCACGTACCTGCTGCAAGTCTCCACCAGAAAGGATCTCATTCGGTTTCCCGCATTCACCCGTTCATAGATCGGCGGGCTCACCTACCCCGGCCCCGGTTCTCCTCGACGGGAGCTAGGGTCGCCACCCATTGTATATCAGAAAGACACGCTAGCTGGCTTCGAGAAAACTGCCCCCTTTGGGGCCCGTCCGCCGAGATGCGGCATGCAGGCCGAGAGAAGAGATACGCATAAAAAAATGCAATGCATATCGGTTTTGAGATGAGATTCTTGCGGCCTACGTCGTACCGTTCGATAGTTCGGCTTCTGTTCTGCCTACGTTATGCACGACAGATGCACTCCACAACTCGCTTGGCCGGCTGTTCTATAGACAGTTGTCTATATTACGCTCCCAGCTAAGTGATGGTGTCATTTGTGTAACAGCAGTGCTTATGTTCCGTCCAACGCGTCCGAATGGCGGCCTGGCGGATGTTGGGCTTTTCTGATTCATCGGAAACCCGGTATCGTACCTCCGAGCCTCCAGTGAAAGACTACTGATTAGCATACTAAACGATGTCTTGGACTGTATTCTAGTGCCCGTCGATCGTATTCGCGGCCTCTCACTCAGTGATCGTAAAAGGGGGGCCTCTGGTGCTTCCTACCCAGGTTTGTCCCGCATGTAGCGACAAGAGCCTCATTTCCGAAGTCTTCATTTCTGTCGAGCTATGAAATCCGTTACCACCTGATCAAAGCCAAAATCCTGGCATTGAATGCTTATGAATTTGATTGAGCTTACGAAGCCTTTCTCGTCCTACCATTGAATCAAGGCGTTTTCACAGCCGCGACTGCACCCCGCAATCCCGGACCCATCTCTCGTTCCCCCCGGCAGAATTTTGCGGCACCTACAAGGTCTTTACAGGGCCACTAACGTCTCTGCTGAAATCTACTCCAACACCCGTGGAGACTGGTACTGCCCTGTTCCTGACCAGAAGTAGTGGTTTTCATCTAATAGAAGAAAGAGGTTACATTGATCCCTGACCTCGAAAAATTGGTGTTTCCGTCTGCACGCCATAGCATGAACGCAGAGTTGTAGAGAACCTGCGAGGAACGACGTGTGTCGTGAGATTAGTGCTGAGGTTAACGTTGTGTCGGGAGATCTTCACATGGTGCTCTATCCTCCGACAGAAATTCGGGGCGACTGCCGAAGATTGCGCAATAGCTGGACGTACACAGAATGGATTGAAGGGGTTGATTCAGTGCCCCCGATCAGTTTGATTCATACTTGTCACTTCCACCTTTCCATCACAATACTCGACCCACCCGTCAAGTTCCATCTTCTTTAACACTGTGCTGAATCCGTCACTTCCTTTCGCAGTTCCACTTCTTCCACAATACTTCTCTGCTTCTGTATCTTTTAATTTTTTCCCTGCGTCTTTGGGGTACTCGATATGGAAGACTGGCTTTTGAGCGTCGATGAATTGATGGAAGGTCGAACATTCATTTTCCTTGACGCATTCTTCGTTGACGGAGAAGTGTGCGAGGGGGAGCACGGTCGAGATTATGTCGCCGGCGTTCTTGAGGCCGAGGGTGAGATTGAGCGGGGCGGTGAGATTGGAAAGGTAAGATATGAAAGAGATTGAGGATTGGGGTGTTAGACCTAACCCGTTATCGTTTTGCTGCGCACGAACATCAGTTATATCGATTCTCCTTCGCAGATATACTCTCAGAAACATGACACCGAATCTGACAAACGTCACAAGGTAAAGTGAGATGATGGTGCCATTGGAGAGAAACCAAGTACCTACATAGCCATCAACATTATCAGGATCAATCCCATCACATCCCTTCTTACCTGCTAATTCAACCCTCTTTTTAACAATTCTTCTCACGTTCTCACTCTCCAACCTCACCCACTTCTCATCCGGCCACCCCTCCATTACCTTCCCCAAATCCGCCTCCCTATATTCCCCGCTATCTGGGCGTCCCGGCTCGTACGACCCAGCGCTGAAATAACATATGACTTTTTTACCGAGGGAGTGAAGCGTAGAAATCGTAGACGTGGGAGTGTCGAACAGGTCGATGTCATAAACGTCTACGTTGGGCGTGAGGATGGGTAGCGAGGCGGATGATGAGGGAGTAGGGATAAGGATGGTGTTTTGAAGCACGATTTGCCAGGTTTGGTTTACTCGGGGTATCCACGCTGGTGTTACGGTAGGGGCTGGTAGAGAAGTTGATGTTATTGTGGGTGGATCATCGTCTTTGTTGCTGCGATTGAGTGTTAGGCCTAGACTTAGACCTAATGTAAGGCCTACGACGAGTACGGCAAGGGGAATGAAGAGTGTGAGTTTTTTCCGTAAGGTCCATGGACGAGCTGAGGGCTTTCCTTCCATTTGTGTGTTTGGGGTTTTCAATGGCAATGGAGGGTGAGATAGTCTTGCGAGATACCAGTCGGAAGTGTTTCTAGATAGTGTTTGATCGAGCGGATGTATTACTTATGATGCAAAACGATCGACGTGATACTTTCCCCCTGATCTGGCAAAATGTAACTGCAGTCCTATTCGCACTGACAAAGTCACCGTTTTACAAGAGTCCAAGATCGTCGCACTCTAAGATACCTCTTGAGTCTGCAACGGTTGAGGCGCAAGCGCAAGCTCAAGAGCTAGCTATCCTGGAAGTCGAACAATCCACTGTCAAAATTTGAACACACAAAGCAGCACAGCCTTCCGAAGCCACCGAAGGATACAACGCTGCAATCTAATCTCGGGTAGCAGAGGAAGTTGTACGTGGGAAAGAATAGGAGAATAGCTATTGAGCCGCCACAAAGCACTATGCGGATATATGCCGAAGAGGCCGAATTAGGTTTAATGCGACGAGGTGGGTAATATGTGTATGTGGCGTGTAAGCGGCTGAGTGTGGGGTGTATATAACTACAGGGAGGCTTATAAATTGGGGGCGATCATCACTGTATTTCTATGCGTAACTAATACCTATAAAGAGTGAGAAGTGAGAAGGCCGTGATGGTTAATGTAATGTAATGGTATGTATATGTATATTGTAGCAAGGTAACCGTCAAGTCTACAGTAGAAAAATCATAAAAGAAACCATAGGAAGAAGATCTAGCCTCCCTCTAATACGATAGATTATATTACGCTACGCATACATATTCCCTCTCTCACCTCCCTCCTTGGCCCACATCCCGTATAAACCACATATACGAATCCATACATTGTGGCCATACTCCTCTCTACCTACCTATATACCCATGACCATAACTCCCACATGCAAAACCCGGAAACAGCCGTGCTAAGATGTCAACATAAGCTCGACCCAGCATTCGCTTCCGTCTCCATTCCACGGAAGGAGAATAGAAAAAGTGGACTCGATTAGCGTGCTAGTTACGGTATTTGGCGTTTGTTCTGGGGAAAAGTAGATGGGGCAAGGGTTCTCGGGGCGTGGGAGGCCGGGCCGGGTTGGGGATTTCTAGCGAGATCAATGGGTTGGTGGTGAGTTTGGTGGTCTTTTATTGGGTGGCTCGGTTCGACTAATACAGATGCGGCAATGTGGATGTGAATGTACATATGTGTATCTGTGTGCACATGTAAGTACTTGTAGAGCATATGGGGAAAGAGATTACGCGTCGCTACGGGTTCTAAGATCACGATGATGCGGTTATTTTTAGGATGCAATTCTCGGCTTGGCGTCTGTGTTTAGGATAATGGTTCGAATGTGTAGGGAAGAGGGTTGCGAAACAAATATGTACATTGTGTTTAGTAGGAAAAGATGTAACTGTCAACAAATGACGCACTAGGTACAGGTACAAAGATGAGATTGATGCCAACCCAGGAAGCTTCTTTTTAGCAAACGAATGCTGTTCGTAGAAACCCTTTTCATGCGGCAGAAACGATGCTTATGGGTATAAACTCTCAGCTACACCTCTCCTCGTTCATCTTTACCCATGTATGTTATCGTTTTTCCACTGTAACAATAGTATGAGCAGATTGATGCTCCAAGTAATGCAGCTACAAAGGAATAGGCTTCGAAAATTTATACGTCTGCGCCGCGCCGCTCATTTTAACCCAAAGCGTAAGCGGGTCCGTGCCAACCTGCTCCTTGGTTGCGCCGGTAGTAGATGCAGGAGATACAGGCACAGTAATCGGAATAGTCGTACCACATTTGTTGCCTCCAGCGGTGTAAACAGTAACGCTTTCGATGCCGCGGCCATCAGCCGTGTTTGTCCATGTGAGGCTAGGTCGGCAAAGATCACGTGTCTGGCGGTTGAGGAAGGCGACGGCAAGGTCATCGTGCTTGAGGGTCTTGAAGGGCCAGGTGGTACTAGCAATTTATCAGCCTGGGATACAAGAGCGATTTAATGAAGGTTGACTTACAGCCTCATCATCTCGGCAGTGATAACCTCGGTCCATGTCATAAGGAGAGAGTATTGACCCTGTTTGCCACCAACGGTAGTTCTTGGAACGTCGTTGACCCGTAGATTGGCTTGATGAAACATATAGCTGTGTATGCCGTCAGTACTAGAATCAGATAGGAAGAAAGTTAGACCTACGGATCCCAATGAAGACCCATTAGATTCCTAATGGCAGTGTCCCGAGCACTAATCATAAGATCGTCAAAAGTACCCTTCCCTCCAGAGGTATCAATCCACTCTTGTAGAGTACAAGCCGGAAGATCACAGTTGTAGTAGATGACCGTGGCCCAGCGAGGCATGACATTGATACCAGCATATCCATTCCTATCAACAGTCGTATTGAGCGGCCAGAAGCGGTTCTGTGTGTTCAAAAGGAGTGTACGCGTGTTGTCACCAACAACATTGACGATTCCATTGTCCTTCCAGGCCTGGAGGGCATCGGCATTGTGAAGACCTGTTATGGCGGGAGGGATAATGCCTTTGGGGCTGAAGCGCCTAGCCGCGTCAAGACCAACTTGCTTCAACCACGCCTGGTTAAAGGAGATTTCTTTAGCAGTGTCGGAATATGTGGCATTGGTCAGATCTTCGTGAGTGCTAAAAATAGTTAGCGAGAGTTGAAATCCATCTGTTGGTATTCCTGTTCTTACAATGTGTGAGAAACGTGCGCGAACGCATCACGATTCGTTTCATCGGCGAACCAGTTCTGAAGCTCATCAATCTCCGCACATTCCAAGCTCCAGCTGTACTTGGTAGGAGTTGCTGGCCATATACTTATCCCGGTGCCTGGTGGCTTGGTGTAGTCTGGTGGCCCATCGATCTGATCAGGATACTCAATACCACTGGACGGGCTACAAAGGCTAGCGCCGTCTGTCGTATCGGTGGCTGCCTCTATGTCACCATTTCCGTTATGTCCAATTTCAAGAAAGAACTCCGAGCCTTTCGGCATCTTTGCGTTCAGTGCGGTCTGCCATGTGACATGCATGTCCAAATCATCTGGCTTGCATCGGTACGACTGACCATTTGGCCGATATAAAGGCGTCTCAAGAAACATGTCGTCGACTTGTGTACTGAGATATAGTCGTCGGAATCCAACATATAGACCGCGGGTAACCCAGCTGATCCATGCATGTTGTAGATAGTTCGACGATGGAGCCCAGTCGAGCGCGAAAGGCATGAACCACACCATCTGCTGGCGAGCACCGATTTGGTTGATGACAGCAGCAGTCCCGACCTTTCCAAATCTGGCGATCTCCCATGCAATGGATGTATTCGTGATCTGGGCTGGATTGTGGAAGATGTTTGCAATGCTTACGTTCGATCCCCTGTCGCCTCTATCAGTCAGGCCGCACACGGAATTTTATTAGCTGCATGTTATCTGACCAGGGGTCTACGTCCACATTTTTCGGCATTAAATTGACAAAAAAAAAGTCAAACTTACGTTTTCACTCCGGCACTTTGGAAGCCAGTGACATTGGTGAAGGTAACCGGGTCGTCGTTGATCGAACCCCCAAGACTAGCAGTACCAAAATCGTTGGTGGGAAATACATCCAAGCGTACCATTCTCACACCGAACTGTGTCTGGTAGTTCCAAAGCGCATTCCATTGCACCCTCGACAGCGCACTGTAGTATTGGTTGTCGTAGTTGTAACCAACTTCACTCAGGACGACAATGCCTCCATAATTGCCGTGAGTTGGGGAGGAATTGAGAACAGGTAGATTCGAGATGCCCGCCTGTGGAACAACTAAAACCTCGAAAGGTATTCCGTAGCCCTGGAGACCAGAAGTAGCACCGTTCTGAGCGGCAATTTGATCTCTTGCAACAACGAGGATTGTGCTGGATATCGTTGCACCCGAAATCGAAGCAAGAGAATCGGCGGTGGTAGGTCGAGCAAATAGAACAAGAGCTGCAAGCGAGCAAGCCCTCAACAATGAAAACATCGACGATGCCATTGTGTATCGACAGCGCTGGAGAGCAACAGCGTGAGTATGGAATTATTATGGGGACCTAGAAGGTTTTAATAGGGCAGGTCTCTCGGCAGAAATACAACGTCAACTATTGGGCAATGGCTAAGCATCCACCCCGACACAGCATATGAATCCGAAGAGACTATCGAATTCGAGATCGAGACTCAGAATGGGTGCAGAGGCGCCAAAAGCATGGTCAGGTCACGACTATGACGCGGCTGTTTAAAGCACGACACGCGTTTGGTGGTGTGCGCTGCAACGTAGAAGCTACACTCCTTTGTGAGGTTACCGTGCAGCAAACCCAGGTAACAATGGGCAAGTAAGGCTACCGCAATCCTTGGCGAGTCTACATACTGATGAGTCGGCGAGGGGGGAGAAGGGGAGGGGAATTGGGGATTGGGGATGGGGAATAGGGGAAGTTCCGCACAACGTGTGGCCACTAAAGTGGCAACTTGAAGAAGAACACATCTGGAGCCTGGGATCATCTAGACAATGGCAACTGCTTTCTTGTCAAAGAATGATCGGCCGGGCTCAGGAAACATATTGAAGCCAATGTGGCTGGAGTTGTCGAAGTAGCTTCCACGCAAGCTCGTATTCTCACAGATTGCAGGCATCATCTACCGTGCTGATATTCATCTGGATCCGGGGTACGGTGCGACGCAACGCACGGCAAAGATGATGTGGACGAGGCCGGGATTGATGAAGACGATATTAAATACGTGATGTGGAGGAGGTTAGGCTAAACAGACGGGAAGGCCATTGCTACGCTTTCACTCGACTTAAACCGGCACTGTGCACAGGCCACTCACTAACGAGCCCCAGTTCAGCCTCTCCGATGTCCTCCGTCTCCAAACTGAGACCTCACCACGTCTCTCTCCACCATGGCATCGCCCCACAGTCTGTACGCATCGTCAGCGATAGATTGTTCCTGCTTGCCGTACCTCGCTTGGCTGCCGAAGCTTCTCTGCCAGTGCCCGGTCCATGTCCAAATTACACTCTCCGTCGCTGCCTCTCACTGCCTCTTCTGGCAGGCCGAGGGCTATTTTCCATGCTTCTCGAAGGACAGCAATACTTCTCTTGCTGCTGTTCCCTGTCTTTCGGTGGTCAGATCCCTATGGCAAACCGTTCTATTTGCCAGTGCTGCTGGTGCCAAAGGACGAAGGAGCAGCGAGACACATGACTCTCTGATACACAGGCTGTCTATGTGTAGCGCCGATTTTTGACCAGGTAAATAAACATATGTCGGCATTCAGGTGTCATAAGTGTGCAGTTCTCTTATAGTAGAATTTATCTCTTCGTCTTTCTTTCGAACTTCAGTGGCGCTCAAGTTATCCGAGCCCATTCGTCATGAAACGCTGCATCTCCGTCCCATGACTCGTTTCCGTATCGTGGTTCTAGTCAATAGGTCTTCTACTATAGCATCGTTTTGCACATTCCAATATCCACACCGAGGTTGCCGGGTTTGATCTGGACTCGGTTTGCGTCTCACCAGAAGCACGACCGCCCGCCCGCTTCTGGGTCGATACAGAAAATGGCCAGAATAACGGGTATTACTGCCTTCAGCTCGGGAAAGCCGCTTCAAGGCTGGTGGGAATATTCATTGGTGGCTATCATTTGTGCAAGTGCAGCAATAGGCACGACTGCCTTCTTATGGACATGTTTCAAGTCACTCCACAAATGGTTCAAAGTATGCGCCTCTATACACCAATGAATAACCTCTTCAGAAACTGACAAGCTCTACACAGAGTGAAAGTAGCGAAGATCGCTTGCCTCGCTCAGTTCAAGAGTTCCTTTACGTCTTATCCCACAGCGCACATTGTGTCCGCCCACAGCAAGCACTCCCCGAAAAGCCAGCATCTTTCGGCGTATACCTTGGCTCATTACACACCCCTATGACAATAGAAGGGCAGCAGATACTTTCCGGATGGGAGGCAGTGATCTTGGACTGTCACAAGCCGGGTGTGCTGGAGGTGATTGACGATCAAAATGTCACCTTGGGTCCGCATATCATCGCACGATTGGACCTTCTGGAAACTGTACCATTCGTGGCTATCGATAACGAGCTTGCCATGTACCGGGTGGTTTACATCATATCCAATATCCTTCAACAATCTCTGCGGAAACCGGACCAGCGCAGGTATTTCACGGGTGTTCTTATCGCTGGATGGAGAGAACGACTGTGCACCCCGCTACTTAATGGACTCTCCAAACTCTTCATGGCTCATGGATTGGATGTTTTCCTAGAAGTTAGCCCTCCCGACTATCTAGAAAAGGTGGAAAAGCTCAATTTGAAGCTATTCGCGGGAATGGTGGTCAGAAACGGAACAATTATACAAAACGGGGAGCGGAGAGACTATTTTGCCATGGATAGGATGAAAACGACAACCAAAGCTTTCGTTTCGCAGGCGTGCTTACGACCCTTTATTACCATGATGTGGGATACCATCACAGATGATGCAGAGCTTTCGCATGCAGTGACACGGAGAGCACACATGTGGTGTAGTTACCATGGCGCAATTCCGTACTTTACACGCCAGTGCGCCTTGACTGATTTGTCGGAAGTTCGCTCATGCGAAGAGCCGTTGGCAGCTTTCCAATGGCTCAAGGATCGCAGAGTCATGCAAGTTCACGAGAAGTTCCGGACAACGCGGATCGTAAGCGTGAAAACCTCGATTGTTGGCCTATAACTAACACTACCATCAGCTCTCAAACGAATTCTCGAGTATCATTGATGACTATATTCCTCTCCTGAACATCTTCCCGCTTCTTGAAGACACGATATCCGGCCTAGATGGCTCCGAATCGGAATCCGACGAGAACTCCAGCGGTTCCACACTCACAGTACAGTATCCGGAAATCGATGAAAATGGAGTTCTCTTACCAATCGAGCCAACGTCACCCATATCTCCAGGACTCAGTTGGAGTGCAGCTGTCGAGAAGCATGAATCGAACCCGCTCTCATGCTCTTTTGACGGAAGGTTCTACGGATTATTTGGATGCTTTCCCATTGGACTCAACGCATCGAAAGAGGATTTTGACCATGTCCTCCGATCACAACAGCGACTCAGGAGCCTAAATCTACTAAGTCAGATACCCGCGGTTCACCTTCGTACGATCGCAACAGTCTTGAGCAAGTACAGAGACTCATCCTGGCGTCTGTTTGACAATATTCCGACATCATGCGCCGCTATATCAGCCTTCATTGAAGCATTGTTGTCGACCAAGGACGAAGTTGACGAGTATCATCAAGTCCGTGTCTACACAGGAATTGATTCCGGGTTCCACACCCCTAGTGGTAGCCAATTCTGGACCGTTTGGGAAGTTGATCAGAGAACCTCGTCCCTTGTCATCTATATTTCGAAATCAGTCCAAGATATTCCAGCAACCCTCCTTCACACTTTTCTAAGCAAGTCCGGATTCACTAGATACCAATGCTTCCTGCTAGAATACGGCCTGAGCGAATATCTGAGCGAGTCTGAGCCACTGGCTCGATTGCCCTCTCGAATGGAGCAAGATCTTGACCTATTGTCTTCTGCAGATCTAGTCCTATATCTGCAACATATACAGCATTCTGAGTGGAATGAAGCATGCCCATTGATCGCTTTGATCCGCTCACAGTGTGAAGAGCTCTTGATTGATGTTCCGACATATCGTCAATTGAAGAAGCAAGCCAATATAGACTACATCAACGGCACAATCTCGGATGAAGACTTGGTCAACGCCCGCATCAAGTGGTACCGTCTTTGTCATCTTCCGGCCTTGGAGCGTCGAGAAGCTTTGTCACTCTTCAGACAGATTGACTGCAACTTTCGCAACATGTTGTGGTGGCGGGATTATCAGAGCCTAGACTCAATTACGGCAGCAATCGAAAAGCTCACAAGCCGAGGAAGTATTGATTCTGTCTCGGATTTTGTGCTTTTTTGTATCTTTTGCTCTGCTCGAAAAGCTGGGTTTGAAGAAGTCTACGTTGAGGTTTCCGACCGCAACCCGCTCTTCAATCAGTACTCTGATCAGAGTGCAGCTTTCGCTGAACTATTTGCGCTAGGCTCTCGGTGCGAAGCCTATTTCGATATCAGGCCAAGTGATATCGGTGTACTGCTCTCGAAAAAGCACCGAGATTACTACAACGAGCCCGATCACCAGCCTCCGATGTGGATATTCAACGCGCCGGCATTTGCTTCCGCTTATGCAGCTGCACAGACCGACATCGATCCCGATCAAAAGGCTTCTGTGATGCCCGGATACCGGCGCTTCACTTTTCTTAGCGTTTTTGCTATTCCTGCGCTGGTCGGTGAGTCGTTGTAGCTTTTAATTTTACTCGCAATGCACTGACAATACTAGACATTTTGCTACTATCTACTACTGGTCACGGCCTCTATCTCAGTGTTAGTATGAGCGATGACGAGCAAAAATATGCCACCTTAGCGCTGATGACTTCTCTGCTATTTTCTGGAGCTATCGGAACCTGGATCTCTATCGGCGGCACCTACTACTTGATTTCCATGGCTTTCTCCGCTGCAAACATGTTCGTTCTCACTAGATTGATCGGCGGCCTCGCCTTCACGATTGCTGCTAGTCTTGTTGGATTTATCGTCATTACAATTGTCAAGGAGGCAAAGTTGGGCGCTATCTACTTCTTCTATCTCATTGGACTGACTTCGTATCTTTCGGTTCTTGCCGTCTTATCTACATACCAGATTCCAGGATCGTCATTCCTCAACGGCCGAAAAGTCATTATTGCTGTGGTTCCGACTCTTATCATCTCTCCCATCCTCACCACCTGTGTTGATGCCCTCGATGGATACGACATCGTAGTCTACCCGTGTATATTATTCTTCTTCGTCACGCTGTTAGTTTTGGGAACTCGGCGAGTAGCCACGCAATGGGTAACTTGGTATCACAACATCAAGACTCTCAATGACAAGGATGTAAAGGATTGGTACGTACGAAACAACTTGAGGAAGGAGCCATCGTCTGGTTCTATTGCAGAAAGTAAGAGCACAATCTTCATGGACTCAGGTGACTCGCCTCGCTAACGTCTATGCAGCCAAGCGATTAAGTAAAGATCAGAGAGTATCAGCGGCCCCATCTTCTTCCATTGCACTATCTACAGAGTTGACTCTTGAAGAGGAGCTATTCTATGGACTCAGCGAGCCGGCTATTCTCGCACTTTGCCGCAAAGAGCTCTACGAGTTGGTAATGAAAGAAAAGCGTCGCCACTTCTGGAAGAAGCCGACAACTGATGACTTTGTCAAGCAATTGGCCACGTGTTGGGATTCAACCGTCTTTCTACTGGACTGGTACTGTCGAATCACAGATACAAAACGCCCTATCCCATACAGTTCGACCTGGAATCTAGAGACCCAGGTGGCTCTTGAAAGTATGCAGCAATCACAGAAAGGCATTCGACTTCACAACTCTTTCATCCACTGGCGAAATGCTGGTGATGAGATTGGATGTGGCATTCTATACTTTCTAGTAGCTCTCATGGATCGCTGGCTCGACTTAGTTCACGGTGGTCATTTAGTTGGTTTGTCCGTTCAATCAGGCTCATTTCGTGCTGGTGAATTACTGAGCGAAGATGCGCTAGCCCAGCTGAACAAGACTCTCAAACTGTCTGTTGGTTTTGGCTTGGCGTATTATCTGATCGGAGCCGTACTTCTCGACTACAAAGCCCAGCATCTTCACCAACTGTCGGAACAGATGGCGCCCGTTTCGATCGAGAACATCTCTCATATCAAGAAAGCAAAAGCCAACGATCAGAAAGCTCGACGAAATATGTACTGGACTACTCTATGGCGCTTCATTGGAGTTCATGTATGGGCATTATCGCTCAGCACTGCACTGGTCTGGATATTCAACGGCACCGCGGGCGGTATGATTATGTTTCTCGCGTACATCGGGGCATATAGCGGCCTGCTTCTCTATCAGTACAACAAAATATTTTCCGGTCCGCATGCACTCATGCCGCTCTTAGTTGCAGTTGTTCTAGGCTTCGTGCTTGGAAATGTACTCAAAAAGGTACAACCGAACTTTCAGTACGACAACGTTATTGCACTGGCCTTTGGCACTTGGACAGCCGCCCTGCTATCGTTTCATACAGCTAAACTTGGACTACCCGAGGCTTTTGACATCCGCATGTGGGTATCTGAGAAGATGGAAAGCTTTAAGCGCCCAAAGATGCCTGACGAGTCCAGTGACTCCGTGCACATTCGAGGCCTCCCTTCTCAGTACCGCATTCATTGGTCAACTGGAGAGAAGTTTCATGCCTATAATGGTACTGGAGCCGAGGCGGAATGGAGTCAGAGCGAGCTTCAAGCTTTCACAGAGAAGTTACGCTCGAGCCCGAAAGAGAATCGCTTCCGAGTTTTGCCATTTGGTCATCCAGGGGATCAGATCACCGCAATCCTTCTATCATGTACTCATGAGTCGCTCTCGAAGCTTGCATTGCAAGCTTTTCCAGCTCTGCCGTTTCTCGTGCAAAGGATCGTGCTCGCATGGCAAAATGGCCTTATCAAGGTCTTCATCGTGCCTATGCAAGCTGTGACAGGTGCAAGCAGCGAACTCAGAGCCATTTCCCATTACTCTGATGGTAATTTACTTATCTACATTGCCTCTGACTCCAAGGGCTCAATGTCGTCACAAGTCAACATTAGCAGTAATTCGCGGTCCATCGCAGAAACACTGCTGCATGCCTGCTCGGAAACCATGTTCGGCATGCCTCATCACCAAGCACATATCACCGAGTCTGTACTAGCATGTCGCCCCATCACCAGTGATCCATACACCATCTCTGAGTGTAGTAAACGCTCCATGCCATCCAATTCCGTCGGCGCTCAAGCTCTTGCGTTTGATACTCAATGCCGAAAAGAGCTGTTGCGCCATCTTTGCCTCGGATACGACTGCGACAAAGATTGGGATAACCTTCCGCTTGATGTCCGGCGCATGTTCTTCAGAAGATGTATGGGGGCTCGCGGTCCATACACGAATACGGAAATGGCATGGATCAACTCTCACGTCGCAGCCGAAGATGCTTGCACTATTCTCTCAAGAATCGCACGAAATGATCTTGGAGCGTACTTGGCTGTTCAGAAGTACAACTACTTCAAAAGTCGTGGCAATCGAGAACTTAGTGAAAAAGATTACCGTCAGGTCACTGCCGACATTCAACAAGCTCATCACCCCGTTCTCAATCGTTCGGCCAGCTCTGTTATTGGAAATCTTGTTAAAAACATCAAGATTCCTTTCGTCTATGCTTACCATAGCATTGGACAATGGATCAAGTTTTTCGTGCTTGCATGCATGGCTGATCTTGAGTATCAGCGAGAGCTGAAATGCGCTCTGAGCAGAACGCCGCAATTTATCGCTGCTCCAGTATCGTTTGTCCTTACTGGACTCTGGATCTATAGCCATGCTGCGATGTCCCGTTCTTTACCCTTCTTCCTCTACCACAATCGCAAAGATATTGCGGGTCTTGCTTCCACGGTCAAAGGTAGTTTGGTCTCTCAGAAAAAAGATTGTCTTATTATTCGAAGCTACGGAGAAACCGAAACCGCTTTCGTACATCCCACTACTGAAGGAGGCTTTAAATTGGTCTTTTACAATGGCGTCTTGAAACAGGAGCCCACCTGGGGACACACGCGGATCTCAGAGTATAATCATGATATGCATATCCTCTCCCGCAAAGAATTCAAGAACAACGATGTCACCAGCGAGTTTGTATACGATTATCCAGCAAAACGGTCATCGCGATTCAGCAAAATTACCAAATTCCAAAATCCGAAGCTTCCACACAGCCGAAGATGCGTCATTGGCAATGGAGAGGGAGCTAAAATTCAATACAACTACAAAGGGCACATTGAATCTGGTAGCTACATACAAGATGGCAATCTAGTGCGCTTCAAGTACCACTATCGCAAGAATGCCAAGTACGATGATGAGCTACTACGAGCCGAGTTTGTACTGCCACACATGTCCGTCAATGTCAGTTGGTGTGCCCCTCCTGTTCGTCATGCAGAGAAAATGGAGCGATGGATCCCAACATCTCGCGTGCACGAAGCAACCTTCGTTCAAGGAGCAGATGTATACGAATGTTCTTGGCTCTATGACCACAAGTTCCATCCAGTCATCTCTACGGAACTCAATGGCGATGTTGTCGATACGCCGGATATGATACGACACGATTGGCTTGGTGTCTTGAAGAAGCCTTCACGCAGCAATTTCCAGGATGAGAACCCTCTGCTCGGCTTCAATGCTCCAACCTCTAGCTTCATCAGCCGTTTCTTCCGGATGAATGTCAAGCGACAAGAGATCTCGACTTCACGAGCTCGATCTCAGCTGTGGAAAGCGTGGAAGAAACGTCTTGACATTGACGGCGTGGTCGTTCGATTCGTCGATGAAGAGCTCATTCGCAAGGAAGCTCTTTTGAGACCGTACTGGCGCCGACGTGACCGTGGAAGTCTACTCAGAGCTGAAGATTATTTGGCTTTACATGCGGATGCCATCATGGCAAGCTCTGATCTCACAAGCGATATAAGTGCCTGGACACCTCTTGCTATTCGTATAAGCGATCTATTTAGCTTTGGTCAAGGTGGGGATGCGGTCATCTTCACACGAACCAAAACTCTACAGCGCGACACTGATAATAACCTTCACGTTATTGCTGTAGATACTGGCACATGGCCGAACGAAGGAGGGGGTGTATCAGCATGTCGTCGCGATCTCATCAATAACCTCCGCACTATCAAGTGGCACATGGTCGTCGAATCAGCTAATGACTTCGGTCTCCCGAAACATCAGACTGAAGAGAACGTGGAATCACTCAAGATCATTCCGCTATGGGGTCTCGACTTCATGCACCCATCCCATGGCATGTTCACAAACAAATTGGACAGCGAGGTCGATCATCTTGTCAAGGAAGCTACAATCAGAGACATCAAGATGAACTTCATTCCTACTTTGACTGCTCTCGTGCGTGGTGCGAGAGCCATCGATATGACCGAGGCCGATGTGAGGCAAGCGACTCGTGCGCTGGTCAATTTGAACACTTACTTTCAAGACTCTCGGCACTGGAAGGAAGTCTGGACGAGCGATATTGTGAAGGATACGTGGAGAAAATTGTGGTTGGCAGATGATATGCCGAATGCACAGCCGCCATCAGAGTGGTTCCGCACTGAGTTGCCAACATTGGGACATCTTGACACTGCTTTGGAGTTGTGGTTTCGATGTGAGTCTATCTCCTAATCCTATAAAGATATACGCTGACTCAAATAGACCTCTTTATCTTCTCAATCCCTATCCCGGAAAAGATACCGAACGTCTTTCAAGCTTCGCATCACAGTGTGTCAGCCTCATATGGCATCGTGTGTAAAATCAAGCGTAACTGTACGCTTCAAATATGGGATCACGCGATCTCATGGCGAGAGACTAACCTATATCTCTCTTCGGCAATGTGTACACTGCCGCCTTTCATACGAAATTCGCTTCTTGGATTAATGAAGTTGACTTCGTGTCTCATTTTGCATCATGCCGATCAGATTCTTCCATGTGCAGGTAAGTACTCTGCGTCGATGGTTTCAGAAGCCGAGCTCACATCTTTTCTTAGACTTCTTCAATCCTGGGTGGGAAGTCGAGATTGGTAGCTCCAAAGGGCAACTCACACACCGCAATGTCTTCAAGCGTAAAGTCGATCCTATTGTAAATGGAATAACCGATATGCAAAAGTTCTCACCCGTCACTGAGATCAAAACCAAGCAACCCACTGTTACCATGTTGTCACACGTCTGGTTCGCCAAAGATATAAAGACCGCGTTATTGGCCGCAGATATCATATCCAACGAATGGGGCTTCAAAGACTACAAGCTCGACATCTACGGAGCTCTCAACAAAGCACCCGTCTATTCATCCGAATGTCAAGAAATCCTTGCTTGTAAGGGTCTAGGTCCAAGTGTCGCTTTGAAGGGTACGGCTGATCCGGCCATGGTGCTCGCAAATTCATGGCTCTTTCTCAACTCTTCTGTATCCGAAGGTCTTCCTCTCGCACTCGGCGAGGCCGCTTTGACTGGGGCGCCGGTCGTTTGCACCGATGTTGGCGCTTCACTTCGCGTCCTCACTGATCCAGACAATGGAAAGCGATATAGCGAAGTCGTTGCGCCAAACGACGCCTACGGCCTTGCCCGTGCCCAGATCAATCTTCTCGCTATGCTGGATGAATGGACACAATATGCCGACGACCCGCCAGATAGACCAGCCCCCATCCTCCCACACAAACCAACACCGCGCGACGTCGAGATCATCACCCGCCGTATGTACGAGAAGACCGAACAACGCCGCAAATTGGGCATGATGGCGCGTTCAATTGTTCAAAAATCTTTCGGTGGTGAACGATATCTACGTGAGCATGAACAGATGCTTTGGATAGGCAAGTCTCGCTACGAAATGCTTGGGCTCGAGAAGAGGGCACCGCCCCTTAAACATCCGGACCGCGTCCTATCCATGGTACGGCAAAACACTACAGATACAGCATCGAGTCATGTGCTTGATCAACAGTTAGAGAAAATGCAGCATCCGCGTCCACCCCTCGCACGCCACTTCTCGACGGCTACATCGTTCTCATCGGTGTACATTGACCCACCAGCTCGGCCATCGCAAGGCATCTATGCCGATGCTAGCATCAGTAACTGGGCACCTCAAACACCAGACTCTTCAGTCCATTACCACGCGTACTCCAAAGACTATGATAACACATATGACAAAAGCTACGAGGAATCATTTGTCATGCCCACATCTCTGCCACCATCATCTCATGCACAACATCCCATCCCTACAAGTCATCCAATTCAACGACCACCACGAACTTACAACCACATCTCTACTCACGCCAAAACCTCCACTCCAGCTTCAGCGTCAGCATCGAGTACTGCTATCGCAATTGGTAAGAGGCCTGTCCAGTACGGGTACGGATATGGACACGCGGGTGGATTCAAACATGTCCCTGCAAACGTTCATGTTGGCGTGAACAATGGGGCGGCAGATCTAGGCAACGCGGTACAGAAAATGGATGCTCGAAGGAGCGCGCTGCTGAGGCAGAGTATGGTGAGTGGTGGGAGTTATGCAGGGAGTGCGCGGAGCAGTGTCAGGACGCGTAGTCATCTGAACGAAGTGGAATACGCGGAGTGTCTCATTGATGGGCGGCTGTGAGCGGGAAGGGCGGGATGATGATACAATACATAGATCCACTGATTTTCTACATGGTCTTGCTGGTGGAGACTCTTAGGCGTTGGGTATGTACCGTATCGTGTCGGTACCGATTGTATTTCTTCCATCTATTGATTACATTTCCGTATTGATTGCTCCACTCTCGCTTCTCGCTAGCAATCAAGATATTAGCTAGATTAACTCATTCATGTACACAAGTATGTTATCGCCTCGGAAATCGGACTTACGTCTCCAAGTCAAATGTACAATACGGAGTACATTCTCCCATCTCACTACTTGCTATTTCACCGAGTACCTCGACATGTCCTTTCTTCCTTCCACCCTTCCCCTTGAAACATCGAACCCGCCCCCCACATACGGAGTACAACACTCTACTCTCAACCTTACCATCTATAAGTATCTACAATATATTATGCAAACACTCCACTCCACTCCACTCCACTCTACTTCACTCCACTCCACCCCACTCCACACAATCCCCACCCCAAACTACATAGACATTGTACGTACGTACACTTACATTGACGCGTAGATGAATACCCACACCCCACACCAACCAACCCACCCATACAATACAACATACGTACCGCATCGTATAGCACCCCTCCCGCCGAGCCGCCCTGCCCTTGCCCCCGCAAACTCTAAATCCCCCAACAACACCCAAGTATTATTAATCCCAAGACCCGCATTCCAAATTCCGCAAACCCAATTACTTGTTGCGTTTGAGCTAGCCATGTAGGGGCTCTTGTGTCCTCGCGGCAATTACCGTATTCGGTGTGTTGGGTCTTCTGCTTTGGTGTTGTGGGTTTGGGGTGGGGAGTGAGGGTAATTAGAGGGGGGGGGGGCGGATAATGGGATGGGATGGGGGGAAGGTGGATTTTCTTTTGGTGGGGTTGGTGGAGTGAACAAGGGATGGATGGGGAAGGGGATGGGGGAAGGGGTCTGGATTGATACTTCGAATCTAGAGGATAGATTTTTTACCATCTGCTTGTCTTCTTTGTATGCGTATCTCTCTCTCTCTCTCTTCAACGGTTAGATCTCACTCACCACCACCACCACTACTAGCACACTATAACAAGAGCCCACTTCACATCCCGTAGCCAACAAACCAAAAACGCAAAGATAGATAGATCGATAGATAGATCGATAGATAGATCGATAGATAGATCGATAGATAGATCGATAGATAGATAGATACTGTGTATATTGTACAAACACCCCAAAACATCCCCAAGACGCCTTCCCTACAAGTATACAAGCACCAACGCAAAGCCAAAAGCCAGTATCCATCCCCAAACAATAATACAACGCAGGAATTTGACCCAAATGGAACAGGGGAAAAAGTCATGCAAAGGACAAAGGAGCTAAAACCCATACAATGCAAAAAGGAAAAATGGAAGAATCTACCCTTTTCCCCCGCCTGTCTTCCATTCTGGTGGAATGAATAGACGGGGACCATGCGATAAGGGGGAGTAAATTAGGAACGATACGATACGATACGATACAATAGGACATGACGGGATATGATAGGATGAGACAAGACAAGATGCGAGTGAGAAGAACATGAAAAAAATAACTAAACGTGTACACGCCCAACTAGATCTGGACTTTTGAACGAGCAAACTACCGCCGCGCCTGACTCCTAGGCCACTCATCCATAGCAACTTCACTAATCGCATATCCCGGCCTCCACGCCGGATGGATATCACTTACGCCCGTGTGACTTGGGGCTACGGATCTCGGCGCAGCTTCAACGATGTAGCTCACGCCATCTTCGCTGACGTAGGATGGGGGGCGTGGGCCTCGGGTGGGTTCTTCGATCGGTGGCATAGCGGCGTTTGGGGCGGAGCCAACGCTGGAGACAGAGCCATTGCGTGATGTAAGACCAGAACGCGGGAATGAGTTTGTGGACATTGCGGAGATGGTTCGTGGACCGGAGGGGACTGATTGTGCGTTGTCGACACGTTGCCAGTGGAGTAGATTTGGATCGACGCGGACGCTGCTACGCCAGAGGCCGTATGCAGGAGGTGGAAGGAGGACAGGTTTTTCTCGAATTTCTTCTCCCTCTCTGTCGTTGGTTCCGTTTCCTCCTTCCAGCTCACGCTCTTCGTCGTAGCCGTCTTCGAGGTCTTCGTCGCGTGCGAGGTGGACCTGGATGGGCCTGACGGGTTGGAAGCCTTCCGGGCCTGTCATGGAGGGAATTGAAAGTGGCTGTGTGCCGTCGAAGGGAGGTGGGTGAAGAAGTAACATGCAGAGACGGATAAGCGAGTGGCAGAAGAAGATTGTGGTGCCAAGGACGATCATTATAAAGAGGACGTGAACCTCTTGGCCCAGATCGTTGCGGGACAGGGCGAGCGCGAGGTCTTTGGTCTCATGTTAGTATTTTGTTATTTTGGAAAGGAAGGGGGGTCATGATGAGGGTAAAGATTGGAAGGGTTAGGGAAGAGTCACTTACAAATTGCTAGAACAGTGACCAGGAAGAGACCAGAGATAATACAAGCCATCAGCTTGCCCCTCGCAGCGGTGGCCTTCATAGATTGAAAGCAATTTCCCCTCTCGCTGCGTCTGCGCACCCAGGCATCATTCCGATTTCTCGTATGGTGACGTCTCCGCCTCCTACGCCTTTGCCTCCTTCTTTCGTTGATCTCTTCATGTGTCTCTCTTGCTTCTACCACATGATCACCGGCACCGCTCCCTCCATAATCCAAAGGAACGTCTGCCGGATGTCTGTTCAATTCAGACCCAGCCTGCCCTCCTTGACTGTACACAACCCTGCCCTCCGCTTCCCTCGAGTCTTCCAATGGCGCGATAGTCCTCATATATGAGCCTGCTGTGTGAGGCGGCCGCAGCGGCGACCTCGAATCAGATGAATCCCAGGAATCAGACGACCCTTGTTGTGGGTCGTTAGGACTTGGTACCGCTATAGGTGCAGGAGGTTGATCGCGGCGGAAGCGCTCGAGGAAGGGTATTTTGGGCGTTGTGAAGGTAGAGTTCGAGGCTGGGTTTGGGTTTGGCGATTGGGAGTAAATTGAGGACCCGTTAATCATAGACCGGACGTTGGTTTGTAGCGTGCCGAAGGGGTTGAAGCGGGAGGAAGACTGCGAGGCTGGGGTATCGAAGGCATTAGGGGCGCCGGAGGGATTGGGGGTCTGGGTGTGGTCGCCCGGTCGCGGTGACCATTTGAATAGTTGAGGGACAGACGGCATGATGTCCTGTTGAGTCGTTTCGTTTCTATGCTTCAATCCAACCTAGAACTCAACTCTTACTTGAAGCTCCTGTAAAGAAAATGTTCCACGCGAGGTATCTACCAATCTCTTTGCGAAAACATCAACTCCGAGCAAGGGTGACCTTCTAGTTCCTTATATCTAGCCCGTGTCGTTTCTCTCGACACACTTTCTCTTGTGTATATTAAATAGCGCACGAACGCAAAAAGGATAGGGCGGTGGCCGACCACGCGGCGCCTGTAAAAAGCCTCAAACGGCACTCGGGAGCGTTCGAATGGAAAAGCCAATGCTAGCACGACTGGAGCCCGTCCGTCGGTCAGGAAAAGGTGCACATGGTATGGTTCGCAGAAAGCTCGAATCGAAACGATGGATTGGTCGACGAAAAAGAGTGTCGTGGAGGTGTGTAGTATGAAGAGCAGCCAGCCAGTATAGCGCACCAGCGCTCAACCTCTTAAGAGACCGAAGTGAATGAAGGGTGGGAGTGAAGGGACAGAAGGATAAAGGAGGGCCAAACGACGCAATGCACTCTAAAGGAGACGAAACAGTGATGATCAACAGCACAGTAACGCACGTAAACCAAAAAGATTCCCTCTCGATCAACCGATCAATCGAAGACGCCGTTCACAGGAAAACAGCACGACTTGCCAGTAAAGAGTGTGTTGAGAACGAAGAAGCTGCTGGGTTGGTTGTGTGGTGGTTGGCAGAAGTCGCACGAGTGATGCGAAAGCTGCCGGCAAACGACGCTGCAAGGAACAAGCTACGACGAAGCATTGAGCGCTCGGCCCTATGTCTGCCACACATCGTGTATCATATTGGCTCAGGCCTAAGCAAACCCGAAACGCCCTGCACCGGCCGGAACGTTGTCTCCGCAAAAGTGTGTGCTCACGGGGCATTTGTCGGTGCCAGGCACACCAGAGCCGACTTCTTGCGGCGTAGTGCTGGCGAAAATACTGAAGGGTGGTGATGGATTGGGATGGGGGGCTGAACGTCTCCGATGCATGCTTGCCAATCATTTCACGCCTCTAAACGCGAACTCAAACGCAAACATGCAGGAGTTGTGAACGGCGACTGAGCAGCGAGGGAGAGCGTGTGTGCGAGGGATTCCGCCATGTAGATTGATGTATCTCATCAACGTTGTGCTATCTGGTTGTTGTCCTTCACGAAGACAGAGAGCATGTTGTTGCACAGCACTTGACCATCCAGAAACATACATAGATACTCGTCGAACTACTCGTCGCATAGTGCTGTCGACCGCATGCATTGCCCCTGCGTTCAATACATACACGTCATCATGTGCAGACTGCTTCCTCCATTTCCATCGGCAGAATCCTCAT
Organism: Helminthosporium solani; assembly: GCA_022560085.1. Taxonomy (NCBI): domain Eukaryota; kingdom Fungi; phylum Ascomycota; class Dothideomycetes; order Pleosporales; family Massarinaceae; genus Helminthosporium; species Helminthosporium solani. The sequence continues at coordinate 164,826 of JAFISD010000027.1, read as the reverse complement.
CACTGTACGTCGCGCCGGCGTCACTAGCCCATAGGCAACGCCCCCTGTGACCCGCACCTGGACTCCTAACCGCCTTTTGATGACTTTGGAAAGTACGAGAACATGCAGGTGTGCGAGGAGGAGTTCTTGAACCACGTTTTGTGCCCATCCGTGTTCCTTGCCAAATCGACGAGAACTGCGGTGGGCAGACACGGCGAAAGGGGGCTCACTTCCCCAGCTCTCCTACCAAAAGCGTGCGATCCGACGATGCGGAGACCACTAAGGAACGCCAAGTTAGCCATGGGCCCATTGCTCATACGTGGGGGTGCGTTGAAACAGGCTCGAAGAAGGTATTGTATGTTCTTCCGGTCCGATGCTCATGACAGCCGCAGCACCATGTAGTTCACCGCTCTGGTGCGCGCGTTTTCGAGCTCACCGCTTCGAGATGCGACTCGGAGATGCTTGAAATAGCCGTTCTAAGCAATGGTGAAAAGGACATGCGACTGAAACTAAACAAGGAGAGAATGTCACTTACACATCTGGTCGTCACGTGGGTTGAAGCGTACATCGTTCACCGCACCTCGATGTCCCGGCAGCTTGTGCAAAAGCTTTCCCGTACGCGCTTCCCATATGGCCACACTCGAGTCTCCACTCCCTGCTGCTATTTTCTCGCCCTTTGTGTCCCAGGTCGCCTTCAGGAGGTTGCGCTCTTGTCCGGTAGGAGCGCCGTCGTACGTCTTGATCCGTCTATCTGCGGGTGCAAATGGTCGAACATCCCATGTGCGAACTGTGGAGTCGTGCGCGTTGGAAAGGAGCTGGGTGTTGTCTGGAGATAGCTGCAACGAGGTGAGCGTGTCGGTGTGGCCGAGCAGCGCATAGGTGACGGCTTTCTTCCTGAGATCCCAAACCTTAATGTCGTTGTCGATGCCGCCCGTAAAGAGCTCATTGCCAGCTTCCGATAGCGCGATCGCGGTGATTGGGAATTCGGTGGGTATGAAGCTTATCGCTTCTTTCGTTCGCGAGTCCCAGAGCTGGACTCGACATGTTAGCATATCCGCGCCGTTCTCATGTAGGCCTGCTTACCCCAATGTATCCATCGTCCGATCCACTAACGAGCATCTCCTCCCCGCGCTTGCTGACGTCCATGCAATTGACGACCTCCTCGTGACCCGGGTGTCTTCGTATCCTCTCCCCCGTCTCGACGTCCCAGCTTGCAAGGTGCGTGTCTGCGGAAGCTGAGAACAGCACTTTTGAGTCGCGAGACCAGTGCAGGTCCAGAATTGCTTGCTTGTGCCCGGTCAAGATGCCATAGTTGTCGCAGGCCCCGCTGCTGTGCCAGAGTACTGTTCAATCGTCAGTACATGGCTGCATTCCTGTTCGTAGGATGGCTCACATATTGAACGGTCCATGGAACCAGATGCAATGTGTTGACCGGTGGGGTCGAATCGAGCAGCAAAAACCTCCCCAGAATGTCCCGTCAGTTCCATTACCGGAGACTGCAGAGATGCTCCTCGCGGAACCTGTCATGCCTGTCAGTGTTTGCGTCTTTAGTAAAGAGTCCCCACAACGGCTTGGACATCGGAGACATACCGCTTGTATAAGAGCGCCATTATGTCCTGTCCCACTTGTAACGGTTAAGGCGGAGCTACCATTTAAATTCGCGTCCGACTTTGCGCGCTTCACCAGCTGCGTCGAGCCGAAAGAGTCGGCGGCTGGTCTTTTTTCTCCCGACATGATATGTATCGCGTGGCAAGTTCGAGAACGGTGGTAGATAGCAACTATAGTCTATGAGATTGGGCGCGTGCGCTTCGAAGCTTGATGCCGGGACGTGTAATTGTAGGTGAACTTTTACCAAGAAGTCCGTAGTTGGTTACTAGCGGGTGTCTTAGTCAGCATGCAAGTCGGATGCGCCTTGGACTATCTACTTCGTACTCGATCTACAATCCACTTCACGGCTCCATTTCGATACCTCTTGAGTGCACATCACCAACAACTACTTCCTCTACATATTTCGGATGGTCTTGTAAAAGGAGCTTTCTAGGATTTCTCAAGTGAACATGGCATCCACCAAAGCCGCCCGTTTGGGCGAGGAGTGAGCTCCAGCCTCTCCCTCTTAACCACATGCGGTGCGCTGACGATTGCCAGAGTGTGGAAGTAAGTCGCGGCTCCAGGAGAATAGAGATGTGCATATTCTGACTGCTGGAGAACGCGCGTGGACAAGGTCAGCGCCGAGCTCGTCACCCTTACCTACGGCACGATTGTTGCTCAGCTGTGCAAAGACTACGAGTTCAACTACCCGGAGGTCAACAAGCAGCTAGACCGCATGGGCTACAACATCGGCATACGGCTGATCGAGGACTTTCTCGCAAAGTCAAATGCACCCGCCTGTACCAATTTCCGCGAAGTTGCCGAGATGATCTCAAAGGTACCCCGCATGCTTGAAGTGCACCGGACCAAGCTCACGTAGTCAGGTCGGCTTCAAGATCTTCCTCAACATCACGCCTACCATCACGAATTGGACCAGTGACAGCAAGCAATTCTCTCTCGTGTTCGATGAGAACCCGCTGGCGGACTTTGTGGAGCTCCCCGACGACGGGCGGGCGCAGGACGAGCTATGGTTCTCGAACATCCTGGTGGGAGTGCTTAGAGGAGCACTGGAAATGGCACGTTTCGCGGCAGCTCGTTGCAGGTCTGGGCTACTAACACGCGACAGGTACAAATGCAGGTGGAAGCGCACTTTGTCAGTGACGTGCTGCGCGGCAACGACACCACCGAGATGCGGATAACGCTCGTCCGCTTCATGGACGACGAGATGCCCCCGGACGACGAGTGATTGCGTAGGCGAATACCCATTGTGGCTTAGATACTTGCATAGGAAGGCGTACGGCGTGTAGGATTAATCAATAGTAAGGCGGTTGATAAGTGCAGAAACACACACACACACACACACACACACACACACACACACACACACACACACACACACACACACACACACACACACACACACACACACACACACACACACATACACAGATACACACACAACACAACACAACCCTATGTGGCGGCCAGAGTCCGTGAGTGCAATTATGCGACGAAGACATCTGACTCGCGCGGCACCGTACATAATTGCACAGTCGCATGCAACGACGAGCGGCCAGGTGCAAGACGGGTGAGCATGTCTTGATTGTATTTGCAGAATGCGCACGCAAGATGGCCCCGTCAATTGCAGACGTCCACCAGAGAGAGCCACGGCCAGACCCGCCGTCCACTGCCGATGTGTCGTCCATGAGTGGCCGAGTGATGACGGGTCAGATGACTCGGCTTCACACCACATCACCTCAGTCGACGGCGTCACAATGGCGAGGGACGCGTTGTATGTGTGTTTGCACGGTGTTGGATACTGGCAGCACGGCATCTTCATCGGCCGAGGCGCTCTCTGTGCGTGCTGCCCTCGCTCGCAGCCAAAACTCTCTCCTCCCTGCGCTGGAGCAGGTGGTTGGGTACCAATAATAGCTGCACGTGACCCAGTCGGCAATTTGCGCTAGAATCACTTGCTGGCCGGCCGTCCCCTCGCTGTCTCCCCCGTTTATTACTCTGCCGCCGCTGCTCGCTGCTCGTTGCGTTGCGTTGCTTGCTGCTGACTACTTCTGCCTTTTCCACTGTCTTCTGTTGTCCATCGTTGCGGCGTGCTACAGCCTGCCCTGTCGTCCTGCGAGAGCGCCACTCTGCATCTTTTCTGCGGCCGCCCATCAGCCCCGTCCCCGGTCGCGATTCCGTGTCTCGTCTGCTGCAGCTGTGAGGCTTGTTTGGAGCCCTCTTCTTCTACTTCTCTCACCTTGGAGCCCTGCCTGTCTGCTGTCTGCTGTCTGCTTGTCTGCCTGTCTGCCTGCCTGCCTGGTGTGCTGTGCTGTGTGCCGTGTACTGTGCTGCACTGCGCTCCCGCCCAGCCATACCAGACCACACCTGCACCCGCACTCTCGTATCCATCCGTACCCCATCTTGTTCATATCCTACCCTACCCTCTCTGCCTGTCCGCTCGACTTGTTAACCCTGCCCGCTGCAATCTGTATCGACGACACGTCCATCCACGCCCGTCGTCCGTTGCCCATCCATCGCTGCAAAAGCCCTTTGCCATCCGACGTCAGCGCCAGCGTCGTTGCTCTCCAGCAGCATCCCCTCGACGCAGCATCGCATCGTCGCCGCCCTCGCTCACGCCGCCATATCGTCGCCACGGCGCTTCTATGCAGCTGTAGTCCTGTACACAAGGCACTGAGGTGCGGAACCACCACCCCGCGTACCGCTCTCCCAGCGCATCCCATCCGAGGCCTGTCGACACGTCGGTTGCGCGACTATTCATTGCGCCCACTCTTCCCGTCGCCATGCAGAACCAGCAAATGGCCATGGCGGCCAACATGAACGCGGGCGGTCCTGTCATCGGCACTCCCGTCATGGGCAACGGCCAGCGCCGGTCCCAACCCCCAATGGAGCCGCGCGACCAGCTCAACACGTACATCTACGATTACTTCATCCGCAACAACCAACCCCGAATCGCGCGCTTGATGATCGACTCCAATATGAAGATCAAGCTCAGCAGCACCCAAAAGGCCAGCCCTCCGACGGCCAACACGAATGGCGTCGATGCCATGGACCAGGACTCGAAGGAAGAACTCCCCGCGCCCGAGGTCCCCCCCAACCAAATGTCGGAGAACTCGTTTCTGCTAGACTGGTGGGTCCAATTCTGGGATATCTACACTGCCTCGAGAGGCAAGGAGTCGAAAGGTGGCCAGTACACCGGTCATGTGCGCGTGAGTTCTGCCCTTTTTCCACGCCATCGAGATTTCGTGCGTCTAACGAGCATCATTAGAACCTCACCCACATCACAAATGAAGTGCGGAACCAGCGTATGATGATGGTGCCCGGTAACGGTATGAACGGTATGAATCCTCAAGCGCAGTATAACATGATGCGCATGCAGCATCAGCAGCAACAGCAGCAGCAGCACCCGAATGGTGTCCCCGGTGATCTCAAGCGCACCATGCCCAATCGAAACCCGTATGTCCAACCCACCTCTCCGAGATGGCCTACCCACCCCGACTAACCCACCTGTGTCCACAGTCAAGCCGCTGCTGCCATGGCAAATATGAGCCAGATGCAAAAGCAGGCGATGATGGGAACGCCAATGCAGAGGGACGGCTCGCAAATGGACGGACGACCGCAATCGCCCGGCTCCAATGAAAATGCCCCATCCCCAAACAAGCGCCCTCGTGTAGATGGTAACTGCCTTCTCTGTCTGCCTCTGCCTGCGCCAGTAAGCTAATTGTTATCTTCAGGCAACGGCATGAATCAACCCAATGGCCCCGGCCAGTTCAATGATTTTGCACAGAACGCGCAGCAAAAACCCATGGAGGTATATGCCCAAAGCTTGGCCCAACAGCAAAGAATGGCACTCAATAACCATGCTATTTCCCAGGGGATCAACGCTGGACATCAAGGATCTCCGGCACCCGGACTTGATGGCTCAGATCAAATCTACACTGGCAACCAGCCACGAACCGGCATCAGCAATGGCCAACCTGGCCCACCCCAGGGCAACCACGCGCTCCAAGACTATCAAATGCAGCTCATGTTGCTCGAGCAGCAAAACAAAAAGCGACTACTAATGGCCCGACAGGAACATGAAACCATGTCTGGTCCCCACGCACAGGGCGTTGGTGGTCCTGGCGGATTCCCGGCTGCCATGTCTCCACAAGGGAGCAGGCCTGGCCCTTCGCCTAACCCCGCAGACATGAAGAAGAATACCCCGAGAATGGGACAGCAAGTTCTTCCTGCTGGGCCTGGAGGTTCGCCCATGCCCGATGCCATGATGCATAATCGTAACTCGCCAGCGCCCAATATGCAATTCGATCCAAATGCACCTCCTCCGGGTTTCCCGCAGCAATACCCTGGTCTCCCGGGCCAGATGCCTACTACACCTATGATGAGACCGACCCCGAGTTCGCATCCCAATTTCAACGGCCAGCCGATGAACCCACAGCAGCAAATGGAAGCTATGCGACCAAATGGCATGCAGAATGGTGGTTGGCGAGGTCCTCAAGGCCAGCCTGGAATGATGCCGACGCAGCAAATGGGCCCCATGGGAAACCAGCCCCCTCAGCAACGGGGACAAATGCCACCGCCTCCAGCACCAGCGGGTGAGCAACAACGACCTCAAGTACCATCACCGTCACAGCCAGCTCAGGCTCCTCCGACACCCTCGCAAACAAACAAGGGTATCCCTAAGAAGAAAGCCACCAAGGAGGCTAAGGTAAAGTTGCTCGCTTTCCATATATTTTTGAGCATCGTTGATATTGATTTTAGAAGCCCGCCCAGAAGAAGGGGGCGAATACAGGTGCAACTCCCGCAACGTCAGGGGCCGAAGAGCCAGCCACGCCGACCACGCCGATGCACAAGAATTTTGCACCCAACGGCCAGCAACAACCGCCCCAGGTTGCCGCGCAGCCCCAACCGCCGACAGCACAGCAGCAGCAGCAGCAGCCTCAGCAAGCTCCTCCGATGGACAATGCTCAACCACCGTTCGGCAACATTAGTGATGAGGTATTAACACCACTCGTCTCGTACTGGCATCAAGCTAACAAAACATGCAGCCTAACTTCGATCTTGACCTCACTTTTAATGCGGATCCGAACGGCCTGGACCAGTTTGATTTCGAATCGTTCTTACATGTTGGTGATGATCAGACCGGTTTTGGTGGCCTTGACTTTGGCACTAGTTTCGGTGAGGTAGAAACTGAGCTCAACTGAGCTCAGTCAGCCTTTGGGCTGCAAAAGTACTGATCAAGTAATGCTTGTGCATGATCATCACCGTCATTGGTTACTGGACCAGTCATCCCTATCTTCGGAAAACGAAGCGGCACTTGCATGTGGAGTTGGCACGAGAAGATTCTCCGGGTTGACTGCTCATGGTAGCAGAGGTTGCCTCCGCCCACGGCCCCGACTAAAAAATCGTTCATATATACCCGTCTTTTTGTTATATCTTTTTGAAAACAACCTTTTCCCTCGCTTTCTATTTTTCTATCCGGAGCATAGCCGGTTGGTCGGGAATAAAGGGAAACTGGGCGGGGGATGGAGGCTGAGATAATTATTCTTTGTGCTTTCTTTTGGCGGCGTTGGTCTTTCGGGTGCCATGACTGGCTTACCTTTTCTTATACAAACGGTCGAGGATTTGTTTTTACCTGCTTACCTATTTCCGTTCTCAAGACAACCCCGATCGCTTAGTCGGCGTTGTTCAAGGGGCGTGCTAGGAGGTTCATCTTTTTCCATCTCCTTTGCCTTTATTGCTTTGCCAGCGTCTCTATATAAGTGTTGTTTTGAATTACATGGGCTGCGGTAAAGATTGGGTGATGGGCATAGGGAAGCAGGTAGTGAAGGAGGACGGGGAGGGGAGGGTGGGGGAGGGAAAGGGAGGAATAAGGACAATCTGTCTATGAGGATGCTATACCATATTGCTTATCTTGTTTATGCATGGTTTTTTTTTTCTTCTCTGTCCCTTCGCTCTTTTTTAAAGGGTTTCTTGCTTGTTGAACGTGATTGTGGTCTATCTGTTTGTTTGGCCCTTGAGAGTTGTGAGGGAGTGATTTCTTTTCTTTCTTTTTTTTTTCGATTACGATTCGTTACATACTTGTTGGTTGGTAGTGCAGGGCTGGAACGACAGACTACCTAGTAGCTAACTGGCTGTGTGATAGATGATGATTTCTTTGATGGTGTCCTTATTTTTTCTTTTTTCTTTTCTTTTGCTCTCTTGGGGTTTGGTTTGTTGGGTTATTGGGGTTGGGGAGGGGCCATGTTGTATTGTACTATGTACTATACTCCGTAACACTACTGCAGTACTATAGTACTTTAGGCCAATGGGAGAGGGAAGGAAAACGAGTGCTGTGTAAGAGTAAGTACATCATTATCTTGACCTCATGGCTTCATTGGCTTTATTATTGTCGTCATGTCTGTTGTATTATGTCTTTGTCTTTGCTTTGCTTCTGCGCGGCTAAGGAAAGAGGACTGGAAACTAGCGAGGTATTATCGTCGATACATTTATTCATTCATTCATCTCTGCACGGGGGTGGGTGAGCTGTCTGTCTGTGTCTGTCTGTGCGTGTGTGCGTGCGTGCGTGCGTGTTTTGCATTGAATTCAATCGAAGCGAGGCGAGGCGGCGCAAGTCGAATTGGGTTGTTATCCACTCTCTTAGCTAGTGAGTTCGTTTCTACCTCTTGCGTTTAGTTACTTGGTGGTTTTTCTTTTGGTCGTGCTGGGTATGCGTCTGTCTGACTGTGTGTGAGGGGGTGATTTGGGGGTGTTGGGGTGGGAGGGATGGGTTGTTTATACGCTGGATGAGGAGAAGGGAAGTGTAGAGGATTGGGGAGATGGTTTTGAAATCCAGAGGTGTCGTTTGTGTAGGTTGCTACGTAGGTGTAGCATCAACAAATAGAGGCGATTTTTTAAAATGACAAAAAAAAGCAATGCAATCTAACCATGTATTCGGTTTTAGTTTCTGTTAAACTGGTATTTCACTTGAACGAACGGCGAATACTGGAGGCGAAAAGCAGGGTATCAACAACGACTGTAAATACGTTGAAAGCTAAATACTCCTTTTATTGATCCTAAAAGCCGATGTCAATAATCGGGAAAATCTTGGTCGACATTTCTTCTCCATGCAACTAGTCCCCCCTTTATATCGCCAATCCATCTCTGCCCGCCAAAATCAAGGCCCAACTCTTTCATCTTTCTAACACTAATCTGCGAATCGTTTCCCCGGCGGCACACAACAAAGACTGGCTTTTCAGAGTGCTTCTTCAGTTCCGACACCCATTCGTCGTCGTCCGACCGAGGCCCGGTAGGCAAAGGCGTCCTAGTGACAGCGGAGAAGGGAATGTTGATGCTACCCTCGAGGCTGCACAAATCAAACTGTACCTTCTCCCGCACATCGACGAGAATGTGACTATCGTTAGTCGGCGTTCGACCAGTAAAGGGATTAACTTCCAGTCGAAGCCTGGCATAGTTCTCTACGGAAATACGCTCTTCTGCGTTCAGAGCATCCACCTGACCGACGCTGCCACAGAATTGGACGTAGTCCATGCTTCCGGAGTTGAGAACCTCGGGCGTTATAGTACCTTGGGGTGAGCATGCTGCGCACTGTGCTTTACGTGTGCGCAGTCGAATTGATCGAAATATGGGGTTTGCGTTTGCGGAGAACAGGAGCAAGGTTGGTGATATCCTAGAAGTAGTGGAAGTAGAAGTGCTGCAGGTGAGTACTTTTATGGCTTCCAGGGCCTGGAGAACGCCCATGACGCCTACGACGGGGCCCAGGATGCCGCCATCGCCGCATGTTTCGACTGATTCTGGTGGAGGTGGTCTTGGGAAGACGCAGCGGTAACAGGGACCACCTGCTGGGTTTCCGACTGGAAGAGGTGGGTTGTTCAGTACCATTAGTTGGCCGTCGGTACGCAAGGCTGATGCGGAGACCAAGGGTTTCCCGAGAAGAACGCAGGCATCTGAGATTAGATAACGGGATGCTGGCGTGTCAGTGCAGTCCAGGACTAGATTGTATTGCTGGACTGTTGGAATTGCATTCTCTGGAGTAAGTCGATCTTGATGAGGTACCACTTTCACGTTTGGATTCAGTCTAGTCCGTTGGATTAGCGCATGGTGAATTGCCGCGAACATGTATGATGAACCTACGCGCGTAGTGCCATGGTTGCACTGTCAACCTTTTTCATTCCGATCCTAGCTGTAGAGTGTAGGATCTGGCGATGAAGATTTGATTCCTCAACAGTGTCTCCATCTATGAGACCAACTGTCCCGACACCAGCTCCCACCAGGTAGGCGGCAGCTGGACATCCCAAGCCGCCCACTCCAACGATCAAGACTGAGGCATTCTTCAGGCATATCTGGCCTTCATGAAACACCACACGTCAGCTTGATGTTCGATGCAAACTTGCTTGTTGTCGACTGGAACATGGCTTATGTACCTTGCAGACCAACCTCAGGCATGATCAACTGCCGGCCATAGCGTCTGTACTCATTCGGATCAAGTGGCCATCGTCTGGGCTGATGGTTTTGAGAGAGCGCGGCAAATATCTCATTCCTGAAATGCTCATGGAGGCCGTGGGAGAAGTCGTAGGCTAGTGGATCTGCACTAGCTTCTGCCAGCTCCTTTTGCTGATGCGAATGTTGTGCCTCCGAGAGCTGCCGGCGGAGATCCTCAAGCTGGGCTTCACATGACACTATCTGCTGGCGCAAGGATTCGATCAAAGGGGTGGAGGACATGGCGAGAAGTCGTACAACAGTCGTACGGTGTGGTGAGGGCCGCTCAACGAAAATCTATTGTTCAACAGGTGGTATGTTACAATATTGTCGATGACATCTGTCGTTAACCTGCACACTAGACACGGTTGGGGTTAGGTCATGTGACTATGGCCGTGTCGTAAACGCCCTCTGTCTTCACACCAGCCCACATCCTCGTCTATCTATCATCATCTAACACCGTCAACACCGTCAATCCCGTCCACCCCAGCAACCGTTAACCCCGTCAAACCTGCCTCGAATGTATTGCGTTGTTCTGCCTCCCCCTTGTATTGACGCATGTTGTGCCTTGTGGGATGAGGCAATACATTGAACTGTTCTCCACTTCTCGGCCGGTGCAGCTATTTTTGGCCAGAGATCATGGTCATCCGATCCAATCGGGCCATCTCTGCCAACAAACTGAGCAATGGATGGGGCAAACAATATCACCGGTTTCAGTGGAACTATAGTGTGACGTCGTTTTTATGGACCTTGTCTTCCCACTTCTCCACCAGCATTTTCCACTTGTACATAGTATTCCGTGCTACGAAGACAAACGGTGTGTGTTGCCACCACCATCGCTTTTCACACCAAGAATAAGGCTTCAACGATTGTGTCTTGCCTGAGACGTTCAGCAAAAAGGCCACATTATGGCTCAATACAACAAAGAAGAGCAGGACTTGTCGGAAAGACACGAGCTGCAGCATCTATACGGTGTGAGTAGATCGCTCCAGTACAAATATACGTCTTCCCAAATTCAACGCTGCTGATCACTTTTGCGAACAGCACGAACACTATAACCCTTCCGCAGAAGATGGATCAAATGAACACTTGCTGGGCTATAGTGCAGTCTCGCCAGCCCGAGAATCTCACCTCACTGACCAAGATTACGATTCTCGCCGCGTGTCATCAGCGTACAGTCTCCAAGAAAGTTATGCGCCAAATGCCACCATGTACACTCCGGCTACAGATCCACGACACAGCATTGCCAGTATACAGCAATCCCACCATCGATCATCAGTTACGTCCAGCGACCTCGAAAACAACTGGGTCAAACGTCAGCAAACCGTCAATCACGGAAATGGAATGAAGCGTTCCAGAACGCGCAAAGTCAAGCTTGTTCAAGGTTCTATTCTTAGCATTGACTACCCAGTACCTAGTGCTGTCCAAAATGCAATCGAGCCAAAATACCGCAACGCCGAAGGCACTTTCGACGAAGAATTCACACAGATGCGCTACACCGCCGCAACATGCGACCCAAATGATTTTACACTAAAAAAATGGGTACGACCTGCGTCCACACATGTATAACCGACACACCGAGCTCCTGATCGCCATAACATACTACAATGAAGATAAAAATTTGCTAGCTAGGACACTGCATGGGACTATGAAAAACATCCGCGATATTTGCAATCTAAAGCGATCCAAATTTTGGAACACTGGAGGCCCTGCATGGCAGAAAATCGTAGTCACACTCATCTTCGACGGCATTGACAAAGTGGATAAAGAAGTTTTCGATGTCCTTGCGACCGTTGGCATTTATCAAGATGGCGTTTTGAAGAAGGATGTCAATGGCCAGGAGACGGTTGCGCATATCTTCGAATATACCAGCCAAATCTCGGTCACGCCCGAACAGCAACTTATCCGACCCGGCCATGAGGGAAATGGAAACAATTCTCTGCCACCTGTTCAGTTTATCTTTTGCCTGAAGCAGAAGAACAGCAAGAAGATCAGTAAGCTAACCCCTACCTCCACTTGATCTTTCATGTAAACTTCCTTTGCTTACAACACACCCAGACTCCCATCGTTGGCTGTTCAATGCATTTGGTCGAATTTTGAATCCTGAAGTTACGATTCTCATCGATGCTGGTACAAAGCCCGGTTCCCGATCCCTTCTTTCACTCTGGGAAGCCTTTTACAACGACAAGGACCTAGGCGGTGCCTGCGGAGAAATTCATGCCATGCTTGAGGGTGGTCGTGCTCTGCTGAATCCACTTGTCGCGATTCAGAATTTTGAGTACAAGATCTCGAATGTGCTCGATAAACCTCTGGAGAGTGCATTCGGTTATGTGAGCGTGCTTCCTGGAGCATTCTCCGCGTATCGGTTTAGAGCGATCATGGGAAGGCCGTTGGAACAGTATTTTCATGGCGATCATACGTTGTCGAAGGTATTGGGGCCGAAGGGTATTGGTAAGTTTTGGTGCGATCGCAGGTGAAGTATGCGTCGTATAGGATCCGCTAACTTGTTCCTCCGCGTCCAGATGCGATGAACATCTTCAAGAAAAACATGTTCTTAGCCGAAGATCGAATCCTATGCTTCGAGCTCGTTGCAAAAGCCGGGCAGAAATGGTGGGTAGCAGGCCAACTTGACTTTAGTCCGCTTTCGAGATGCTTACTTTACTTGTTGCAGGCATCTCAGCTACGTCAAAGCCTCAAAGGGCGAGACGGATGTGCCCGACGGCGCAGCAGAGTTTATAGGGCAGCGCCGCAGATGGCTCAACGGATCCTTCGCTGCATCTCTTTATTCCATGATGCATTTTGGACGACTCTATCACTCTGGCCACAGCATTATCCGTCTTTTTCTCCTACACATTCAACTCCTCTACAATTTTGCCAATGGTAGGCTACCTTTATAATATTCTTAGAAAGCACTAGCTGACTCCACCTCCCTTACCAACTTCAGTCCTATTCTCATGGTTTTCACTCGCAGCCTTTTATCTCACCACGATCATCATCATGGAACTCGTTGGTACACCACAAGAGAAATCAAACTACCACGGTTGGCCATTTGGCGATAAAGTGACCCCTGTCTTCAATGTCATCGTGGGTTACATCTACGTCGCCTTCCTCATCTTACAGTTCATTCTCGCCTTGGGAAACCGACCCAAAGGCTCGAAAAACACCTACCTGGCCTCTTTCATCGTATTCGGACTCATCCAGGCCTACCTCCTTGTTCTGACCGGCTACCTTGTCTACCGCGCCTTTAGTTCGAAACCGATCGGCGAACAGATATCTGTGAAGTCGGCCAGCGCATTTTTCCAAAGCATGTTTGGCGGTGACGCAGGCGTCGCAGGTCTAATCATCCTCGCTCTCATCACGATCTATGGACTGAATTATATCGCCTCATTTCTTTACCTCGACCCATGGCACATGTGTACGTAGCCCCATTCCCGACCCTGGACCTGACTAACCTCATTTTCCCACCTTTAGTCCATTCCTTTCCACAATATATGGTTCTAATGTCGACCTACATCAACATTCTAATGGTTTACTCGTTCAACAACTGGCACGACGTATCATGGGGAACCAAAGGATCCAATATCGCCGAATCTCTTCCATCCGCGATGATCGTCTCTTCGCCCTCATCAAAGGATGTCGTCGTTGAAGAGATAGAGCAAGAGCAAGAAGACATTGATTCCAAATTCGAAAAAGTAGTGAAGAGGGCGCTGAGTCCAATGGCGAAGAAACCAGACGAGGCAGAGGAAAAAGATACCGAGGATTCGTACAAGAGTTTCAGAACGGGTTTGGTGTATTCGTGGCTTTTGAGTAATATCGCCCTCATTATCGTTGTGACCACTGATTCGTTTAAGAGCGTCGGTGTCAAGGTGCGTAGTCCCGCAGTGGTCAAAGTGAAAAATGTACCTGGGCTAGCGCTAACTTTGTGACAAACAGGATGCAGCTGCCACCCGAACACCAATATATTTCCGCATCCTCCTGTATTCAACCGCTGTACTTTCAATTGTTCGATTCCTTGGTTTTCTATGGTTCCTTGGAAGGACAGGTTTCAGGTCTCTTCTTACTAAACGATGAGAAGAGGGTATTATGCTCGGAGTTTTAAAAGCCCTAATGACCTTTTCTCTTCTATTCAACGAGTTTTTTTTCGGCAAATGGGTTTTTTCTGTTCTCGATGTATGGAGTACCATCTGTTTTTTTTTTGGTTTTCTTGTACCAGCCAGTTTTTAATACCATTTCCTTACATTGGGGGGTTTCATGTCAATTAATCGGATCGGATTTCCTATTCTGAGAGGCGTTTTTCCAAACAATTATGACGGAGCTAAGTAGTAGTAGTAGTTGTTGTTGTTCCCTTAGCTCGTTACAAAGGTGTTAATTCTCACTCGACGGACATCGGCACACCTTATCAATTAAAAAGCAACGAGGCAGACAAGGCATTCAGTCATGCTGTGCTACTGTATCACATTCCATGGGCCGAGACAATGCGCGACAAGCTGTCTCATTCTCGATCGTCTGCACCACTGTGGCATACGATGATGAAACATAAATGTAGATAAGCGATTGTTTACTCGGATTATTAAGGTTAAAGTGAAGCCACGATGGCTCACCGAGGTAGATACTGTAGTGACTTAGGTAGTTACCATAGGTGCATAGATCCAAAAAGAATTCCAAACGCCTACCACAATACATACAGTGACACAGTGATACACTACAAGGCAAGTCAAGGCAAGCCACGCACAAGCGAGCGTAAACCCCAATCCATAACTAAATTAGTTAGTAGATACCCCAACATCTACACATACGTCGTAGATCTGATGTAAAACCTCCAGGGTTACTCAGCACACCAACCCTAAGTACACGGCTTACCCCCTTGCAGTTCCTCAAACCCACGCAGTATTACCACCATTATACTTTGGCTCCCACGGAGACCTCGGCTTCATCGCACCCCACGGCACCTTGACGTCCTCCGGACTCGTCGTGCCGCTTCGCAAACCCCACTCGCCAGCTCTCCGACTCGCATCTTCTCTCGCTTTTGCTCTTACTCGTGCTCTGTCGCTGGCGATGGTGGCAGTTGTGGGTCCGAGCAAGCGCCTCCGCTCTGGACTCGTCGTCCCGCTTCTTAAACTCCGCTCGTCGGCTCTCCGACTCGCGGCTTCTCTTGCTCTTGACCTGTCCCTTGCTATCGTGGCAGCGGGAGGTCCGAGAAGGCCCCTCGGACCGAACATGGTGAGGTCGGGGCGTAGTTCTTCTGGCGGAGATGGTGGACGGGGTGGGCTGAGTGTTCGAGCGGTCTCAGTCGAGGATGCGGTGTTAAGTCGTACCGATGGCGGATACGAGGGCATATGTTGCAGGATTTCGGTCGTGGAGCGGGAGTATGGAGGGGGAAATGGCTGGATGAGTCTTGCGGTGAGACGGCCTCGTTGGTCGGGCGGATGAAACGATCCTTTTTGATCCACCGCTATGTTTTCTGGGCTGCTGATTTTACGCTTGTATTCTCCCTTGGCTTCTGAATCTTTGCCTGAGTCTTGACCGAACGTTGTTCCCATGCTTCGTTTGGCTAGGCTTGCGCTGCACATTCCTGTGCCCAAACTGTCGAGGAAGGGTTTGAGGGCTGGGCCGCAGGCTATGATTACGGAGAGGGCGGCGTGTGTTTGGGTGAGGATGTAGTGGAGGGTTGAGGAGAAGAAGCGGTCCGTGCTGGATGGGAATGTGGTGTTGATAAATACCATGCGTGATAGGGAAAGGGCTATGAGACTGTGAAGGCTGTTGTTAGTCGGGTATAGATGGTGAGTACGGAGAACTTACAAAATGCGTAGGGCAAAAATGGACATGACGAGCAATTTTTTGCGTGTTTGAAGTTGGAGATTCGATATCATCTGAATGGGGAGAAGTATCATGAAGATGTCGGTGAGAACGTCAACGATAGTTGCTATGGTCCAAAAAGGAAGCTATACAAATCAGTCAAGTTGCCCTTTTTTCCCACTTGTTTTCATTCATTCGTCGTCCACTCACAAGTGATATGCATTTGCTATCATAGTCCCACGGTCGCGGTATTTTGCATGACAGGGCAGACACTATCGTTACTGAAATCGTCCAACATGTGACCAATATTCCCAGCGAAAGGACCACGGTCTTTTGCAACGGCGCGCAAGCTAGGCGCGAAAGAAACACAACAGCCGAGAGCTTCGAAAGGCCGATGGTAAAGATGTAGAGGATAGTTGAAATGTATATCCTCTTCTGTATATCGTTCAAGCGTGTTGGATCGATAAGGGTGGTACGCTTTCCGAGACCTGACTCGACAGCGAATGAAATGGCAATAATATTACCGACCGCAAAAGCCTGTAGAGTCGAAATTAACACTATAATTTGCACGCTGTGAGGCATGATCATTCTTGCTTTCGTTTTGAACATGCCGTGTATCAAGAAGGTGGGAAAACAGAACCAGGCTTACGGCGGAAAAAAGTACAAGAACATCATCAACAGCAAGAAAATGTTTGAACCGTGTACCGATCCGTGTAGCAGTGCAAAGAATCTGCATCAGTCAGTTTCCATTTTCCTCAATCCTGCCTCAGAATAACATACTAGAGCGCATCCAAGAAACCAGGCTGTTATGGCTAGAAGCGGGCCACGATCATCATTGGTAATGACAGCGGCCCGTTCACCGTTGGCCATAGCTTCCATCTCTCCAGATCGTTCCTCATGGAAGGCCCAGCCAAAGGTGAATTAAAGAAATGAAGTCAAAAGAGTGACGGTAGGAAAGAGCTCGTAGTATAGTAATGAGAGTGTCGAGTGAAATATGTTTTTTTCAATCTCCGGCAGGGAGCCTTAATGACGATTGAATGTGTTATAGACAGCCATTATACAAGTGTAACCTAGGCGCCTAGGATGTTTTCATCCGATCCGAGATACCGTGATACAGCGTGTGGGATTCAGGTTGATGACCTGTTAAGATTTTTCTAGGATACTTCCTAGATTGGACACGGTACTGCTGGTAATCCCAAAGTTTCAAGAGGCTACCCCAACAATCTTCGAGAAGATGGTGGCTGGCCTGATAAAAGCACGGCTTGGAAGTGGAGCAAACTCATCGAATACAGTGAAGATGGAGACGAGAGAACACAGCAAAGCCTAATCGATTCCCCATACGTAGATAGAAATACGAATCTTGTGCGGAATTCTGAACGGTGCCCACCTCTGCACTCCTACTCTTGAGTTGCAAAGCTATATGGTACTCATGGAGCATCGTGTGCCGATATAATCTGCGTAACGGTCTCCCTGCAGGAATTGCTTTTCGCCGTAACAGAAGCCGACATGATCCATGTCCATAAGATAAAGTTGCTCTGGCTTCATGGAGAGTTCATATGCAGTCACGAATTGATTGGGTTGTGGCTTGATCTAGTCGACATTGGGGTCTGAAGGACGCTCCAACGACGATTATAGACGACGCTTGCCCTCCACCATTTCCTCAACGGAACCCAAATGATTTTCTGTAGAAATGGCAGCGACGTCTCCATCTGATAATCGAGCTGTCAACATGATCACTTGCATAGTGAATCAATTTCTGGCCCCGGGGAGCATTGCCTGACCTATACCGTGCACCTTGGCACATTTCGCCCCAGATTAGCGGAGCATGATGGCTGCCTCGTGCGACATCATTGAGACGAGCATGAAGTCTGTCCAAGGCACCAACATGAATTGCCGGTGGATAAAGTGGCCAGACCTCAGTTCTGTTCCGCTCTTCTCCGCTTGGACGCGTGTAGCTAATGCTGATTAATCTTCAGTTGGTGTTTGTGGTCAACAGGAGTTCTCCACTCTGAAGCGGGCGATGATGTCAGCAATCATTACGACGCTAAACGAAGATCCGTCCCCGCGCGGGTGCTCGATTGGGTATAGTGCGCGCGGGTGTCCAGATTGGGGTTAGTGTGCGAGCTGAGCTCCATCCTAGTCACTAATCTATACGGACTCGCTGCGTGCGCTCTTGAACATGATTGCATTCACGAAAGCCATTTGCAGCTTGAGCTCACCACGTCAGTCATGTCTCACGCACGAGAAGACTGTCATCTAGAAGCCAATTGTCAGTCGGGTAAATCATTGCTCCGGGGAAAATGGGCATAGATGTCATGTATAAAAAGAACGGGTATATTTCGATCCTGTCCAGAGCAAGCACACTTGATATCTTCTCCTACTTGCCCAGTCTACAATATCTCTACTATACTCCAATCTAACCCGATTTGCCTTGCTCCTTCCCCGGTATCAGCTCAAAATGGTCGTCGTTGCGATCGTCGGAGGAACTGGAGGCGTAGGCAAAACACTCGTCGACGCCTTCAAAGCAGACGGCGAGCATGAAGTGATTGTCTTGGCTCGAAAGGTGAATCCACGTGAAACATTGCCCCCTAGAATAATTCCCAGCATTATACAATGTCCGTAGTCTGACTGTTGATGATGAACAGGTCCCTGATAGTGGAAACGCTGCCCGCGTCTATGCAGTGGACTACAGTAACATCTCCCAGCTTACCAACACCCTGGACGAAAACAAGGTCCACACGGTCATTTCAACTCTCATGATGTTTGATCCGGATGCAGCGCAGGCGGAACTCCGCATGATCCAAGCGGCGGATGAGTCATCCTCCGTGAAGCGCTTTGTGGCGAGTAGTTGGGGTGATGCGTTGCCAGAGGATGAGTACGTTCCCTTGGCATCTCGTATAGACCAAACCTATACGCCGATATCGATGGGTACTAATGTCACGTTACTTTCAGGTCCCTCCGCCTCCCTTTCAACATCGCCCGGGAAAACAGCAAGGCCGCACTCCGTGAAACCTCCCTTGAATGGACAACAATCCACAACTGTTTCTTCCTCGACTACTTTGCTATGCCCCATGTGTCAACCTATCTCAGCCCGCTTGTCTGGGCCATCGACATTGCCCATAAAACGGCTGCCATCCCTGGTGCCACTGGAGACGAGAAGGTTAAGTTTACGTCGACGAAGGATTTAGGGAAATTTGTAGTCAAAGCCCTGACTTTAGAGAAATGGGATCAGGCGCTATGGTGCTATAGCGACGAGGTGAGTTTGAAGGAGCTGTTGGGTATTGCCGAGGAAATGACTGGTGAGTACCAAGCTCTAGTGGACTGAACAGGGAAAGCTGATAGTAAGTAGGAGCCAAGTTCAACGTCACTTATGATCCCGAGGAGAAACTTCGACGTGGTGAGATCACCGAGCTTCCATCTCATCCACACATGTATCCATATTTACCGAAGCCGATGATGACGGGCTTGTTGTCCATATTCGGTCTATGGGCAATCAATGGCCTCTTACAAGTCCCAAGGAAAGGGTCCTTGAACGAGAAGTTCCCTGAGATCACTACAACGAGCGCCAGGGAGATGCTCAGTGTGTGGAAGGACAAATGAGCAGTCTCCAGCCGATCATGCAGGCCTCCAGTTTGAGTCCCCGGGTTTGGTTGTGGGAACGACGGTGCGATGGAAGTCTGGTCGATAGTGTTGTATTGTAGCGAGTAAAAATGCAAGTGCCAAGTTTTACTCAGTCCAGACGGTGTTCATACCAACAGGACCGGAGTACCCAAAATACTAAAACACGAGACAAGATCCCAGGTGCTAGGATGGTTTGTCGACCTTCTTAGCCATACCTGCTCCCAAATCTGCCGGACATCGTTCAAAGCTCCAGCCGTGTGTATTCTAGTCGGACTCAATAGTAAAGACGCAAATGCTGACTCCTCGGCTTCAATCGCTAGACAACCTGCAACACATAGTGGCCAGGCAAGGGCGCGAAGCTGGCATGACGGCAGGCGTTGGAGCAGTGCGATGATTCGAGAAACGTTGGTCCTGACCTCTGTATTGGATAATTGCCAGCCAGAGACTATAACTGTAAGGGATAGTTGTGCGGCATATGCCCAGATGAGCGTTGAAATGGAGGAGTCGGAGGTACCGTGTGGCATGGTAAAAGGTGCGCCGTGATTTAGAAACCAGTGACCAGGGATTGGAAAGCTCTGGTGCAGTATGATACCACTATTCAACTCACTGGCAATTTTCGAGGCGCGGCCAACTAGTTCTACAACCGAAAGGCTGTTTGCTTCGACTTGCCCCCTCTTCCAGAAATCCAGAGCGGATATCTGGGCTATTGATCTGATGACCCAATTGGGGCATCCGACAATGTCTGAAAGGCGGACCTCAGCTTCACTCACAGCAAGCGTGCCGTTATCATTTTCGGCAAGAACATCTTGGTGATATCCGAGAAGTCGTGGAGATTCTCGGAGAGCGGTGCTTGCCACTACATCAATGAAGATCAGCAAGCCTGCGCAGAATCGAAAGCCGGCTTGATCAGGCGACCAGATGTGACTACTACCCCCAGGTCTGGTCCACAAAGGCTGCCCAATACCCGTCATTACCGAGGTAAATTTTGACCGACATTCGTCCTGATGAGAAGTTTGTTCACGTGAGCCAGCCATGATCTCCTCAAATAAGGCCAACGCGGGAGGCAGATGCGAATTCCAGGGTGTTGACTTGCCCATAACGATTTCAAAAATGAGGACCTGGACAACGCTCTCCATTATATGCACTTTTTTCAACTTTGTTGCATGCGTATCTTTCTCCGAGAGTAGATTCAAGGCTAACATGTCGGTTCTGATACTCTCAAAGCACTTTTCGGTGTGCTGCTCGACCTCTTCCCAGCGCAGTGCTTTACAGTCCTCATGCTCTTCACCGCCACTATTGTCAATATCAGTGAGGGCCATGGTGAATACATAGCAGGACAGGCTGACGACAGAATGGTAAGCGACTCCGCTATTGTTTAGTAAGTGCAGTAGCCAACTGCGGCCCGTTTCGAATATAGTCGGCCGATAAAAGGGGAAGAGGGCAGGGAAGACAAAGTCGAAGTATTTCATGATGAAATCTGTTTCGAGGGCAGGTGATTGATTCTCTTCATTCGAGCGGTCATGTTGTTGAGGATCCTGAGGCAGCAAAGCGTATGGCAGTAGACTAAGCGGTGCAGAACCATGTAATGGAGCTGCTGGTGTGCTTTCTGAAGTGACTGTCTGGTTGACTGGCATGGTGATATCCGCAGGCTCACTTGATAACACGTTGTCGGATGTGATCATGAGGTGGTTGGCATCTGCATCGGTGGAGATTGCCATATCAGACATCATATTGAATTGGTGAGCGACGTTGACACCGTGCCCAAGTTCACTAATGTTCGCTTTCTCTCTTCGATATGCTGCATTCCGCTTAATTTGCCCTTTGATCGTTTCAGCCATTCGCCGTTGCTGCACTCCACCATCCATCCACGTTGGCTTCGGTCCATAGGTACATACGATCTCCAGGCTGTCACAGCTTCGACATGATGGAGTCAGCTCGTCACACTTCTTTCGGCGAAGTTTGCATGTCCAACAGCCACCGGTTCTTCTGTAGCTTTGAGGGAACGACATGAAGAGAAGCATGCACTAAAACTTACAAAATGTAGCTTTAGGCAAGTAATGCGATGATAATTATGGAGTGAAGGCGTGGTCGTGCAGGATAACAATCGGCGTCAGACGGGATGGTTCCGCGACTAACTAGCCCTTCGCTTAATTCACCAAAGGCCCAAGCTTCAACATTTCATCCTCAAGTTCAAGCCTCCGCAGCAGCGCAAACCTCACATATCTCTCACAAAAACACACATTCAAAACATGGTAAGTACTGTGCCTAGATTGTAAATCATGCAAGTAACTTGTCCTTCGCAGGCGCCCATAATCAGCAAAAAGCGCACAACTGCCCGTGCAAAATCCGCCCGCGCCTCACGGCCTCAACCTTCCGCCGCACCCGCCGACTCTCCTCTATCGCACACCACCTCCTCGTCTCTGTTCCCCTCTACCAAGAAAGATAAGCGCACAATTAAACACTCTTCCTTTGTGGGCAAAATTGAAAAGTCATCCGCCAAAAACACCAAACGCCGACGGCCAAGCAAGAAACTTGTCGCAAACCTCGAGTCTCTTGCCGATGCTTTACCCGACTTCGCCGATGCGGTGGATAGGGATGAGGTAGTCGCGGGGCAGGCCAAAGTGCGGAGAAAGGCCATGAAGAGTATGAAGAGTCGGCCGGGCGCGATGAAGAGGAAGGAGAAGCTGGAGAGGACAGAGAAAGAAAGGTTCAATGCGAATTTGGCGCAGATGACGGGAGCATCAACTCCGGTGGCGGATAGATGGGCCTCATTGAAGAGCCATGTACAAAGCACCATGGACATCAAGCCCGAATTTGTCAAGAAATGAAGTGGCAAGGACATCGATGATATGTATCCCTCGACAAGGACGGATAGACGACCAGACACATGTGTGTTCGATATTTGAACCTGTAGTGAACGAAGCGCTGTGGGAAAAGCGTCATGAAGCTCATCCTCGGGACATGTAAGAATCATGTAGGCCTGCAGAGGGTTTTGTATGAATCAGAGAAGCAGCCTAATGCGAGAGTCCGTATGCCAACGCAGTGCAGAGTCAAGGTACTACGCGCTGGTAAAACACGTCAGGACAGTAGGACAGAGCCTGCAGAGAGGTTGGGTTAGGTAAAGCAGTCAAGACCCAACATCTTGGAGCTTTTCGTCTTCTACAAGTCTTTGCACGGTTGCGCTGTGATTGATATTAAAAGGTACTTTAGATAGCTGTCTGGGGTGATGCACGCAACTAATACTATTCCGGTTAAGCGCGTCAATTACCACAGCATCAACAAATCTCCCTGAAGTGTGACGTAGTGGGCGTAATGTCGCAGTAACATCACACACGTCCTAAACAATGACTCCGGCATCTAAAGGACGACGAGAGTAGCCATGACAAGCATTCCAACAGGGACTTCTTCCCTTCAAGGACATCGTTATTCTCCGCCACACATTTCGTTGTATTGATCATTATGCAGTGAGACTCTTGGGGGCGCACCTCTCCTTTAACTTTTCTTTCTACACGTCCAAGTCTGCCCCTTCCTCCGCAGCATTCCTCCGGCATGTCGTACATATCGAGACAAACGACGCGGATAACAGGTGTTGAAGCTTGCGATGAGCATACAGATCTTCATCGAAAGCACAGCGCAAAAGGAGGCGGTACAGGCAAGATTCCTAATGCGAAGAAGCCCAGATCTCGCCCTCAGACCAGCTTCCGGGACTCCGCTGTGTTCTGGCATGGCACACTGCCGCCCTCCTCCGGCCCATACAACGTCGGGTCCATGAGTATCGAAGTACCCGCCGAAGCGCCCAGGCCAATCTCGAACATCAAGCGCAGCGGCAAACATGTGCTTCAACTAGAAACTGTCCTCTTTACACTGTACTACCCGGCTTCTTTTGGCACAGGGTTCGGAATGGACCCGGCGGGCTATCGCAAGTGGTCAAGGGAAACATGGATGTCGAGACCGAGGGCAGAGACGGCAAGGGGATATTGCAAGTTTTCTGGACTGCCGAATTGGGCCGGCATGTCATTCTTTGCAGCTTCTATAATGCTCACAAAGCTGCGTGCTTTCCGGAACGCTCCACCGGCGACTCATTGGCCGCCAGAGGGGAACAGCAGGCAACACGGATACAAAATTAAGAATCAGCAGGGTTCTCCGCCGGATGGGTTTCCGGACGAACCTGCCTTTCCGCTACTGCTGTTCAGCCATGGGCTCGGGGGCAGCAGGACTTGTTATTCGACCATGTGTACCGAGTTTGCGAGCTATGGGTTCGTCGTTTGTGCTGTGGAGCACCGGGATGGGTCTGGCCCTCGGACCATTGTGAACCACTCAGAGGACCGGGAAAAGTACAACAAAGTCGATCATAATGAGAAAGAACGGGAAAGAGGGTACGATAAAGTGGTCAGTCTCTGATGTGCGCCGAATTGCTGAAGCCGTCGAGCTAACATTGGCAGGACTACTTGTTCCCGAAGAACAACCCCAAGGATACTGCTCCGAACAACGAACAGGGCGTTGACCACGAATTACGCAAGGCTCAGATTGAACTGCGCCTCGCGGAGCTGGAGGAAGCATACCGTGTCCTACGTGACATTAACGAAGGCAGGGGAGAAGAAGTTGCTAAGCAGAACCTGCGTAAGACAGGGTTTGTTGGTGGCAGCTCGCGCGGATTGGACGGTATTGATTGGAACCAATGGAAGAACAGGTTTCACGTAGACAAGATAACCGTCGCTGGACATTCGTTCGGCGCCGCTACAGTCGTGGAAGTGCTTCGTAACACGGACCGTTTTGAGAATGTCCAGGCAGGTATCATTTATGACATCTGGGGAGCGCCAATAAAGCCTCCCATGGATGATCCGGAGCACCGGGTCCATCTCCCAATATTGGGCATCAACTCGGAGGCTTTCATGTACTGGCAAGCCAACTTTGATGCCGTCATGTCTTTGATGAACGAAGCGAAAGAGCAAGGAGCTCCATCGTTCCTTTGCACTGTTCGCGGCTCAGTCCACCTAACACAGTCCGATTTCTCCATCCTCTATCCTCATATCATTTCCTTCTTCTTCAAAGCCACGGTCAACCCTCAACGAGCCATCGACCTCAACATTAGCGCATCTCTTGAGTTCCTGCGCGACGTCACAGAAGGAGCTGGTAAATCCATCATCCAACGTTGTCTCACAGACGAAGAGCTTCTTCAGGGGCAGCCTCTTGACCAGATCCCAGATGAACACAAGCCAGACAATGAGTTCATTGCTGCCCGTCTAAAAATACACCATGAGTTTAGGACCAGACTGGCTGCACGAGTACAACGGAAGCTGAAGCGGGTGAAGCAGCATGGATACTACATCGCTGGCGATGAAGTCTGGATACATTGTAAGCCGAACGATGAGGAGTTGAGAAGTTGGATTGAAAGGAAGCACTGCGAATTTGGTGGAAGTAAGTATGTCGCGAAGGGAGATGTGAAGAAGATGAAACCTGCGGATAATGAGGATATGTCGTCAACATGCTCACCAACAGAAACCGAGAGAGAGGGTGAAGAGTTTTTACGTCAGATAAAGGGGCAAGAGACTGGTGACACGACGCCGGAGACTTGGTTAGGACGCCCGCCAATGTTGCATAAGGTATGAACCATTACTTTGGATTGCCTTTGGTGCCAGTGGGTGCTTCCCTCTGCACGTTTTACCTCACGTACAACCATCGTCTCACCATCGACCGACCACCGAACGCCGAAAGTCACAATGGCGACTAAGCGTTTACATCAAGGACGCGGATAGGCTCGTCCCCAGCGAAATGTAAGAAAACAAAACGAGGCGTACTCGTGTGCTCGTCTACAACTACTGACTTGGCGCGTAGGTAGCATGTAGCACGCACGCACGCACGCACGCACGCACGCACGGTAGCAATCCAAGTCAGACGAGCTTGAGCGCTTAAAAGTATATAGCGGGGCTGATTCAAGGGCTCATGAATCGAGATCACCCGGGGGCTAAAAAACAGAGTGCACTGAAAGGCCAGAGAGCGAAACGGATGTATCACACAACTGCATCTTTCGAGTACTGGGGGACTGGCAGAATATGACGACCCAAGTACTCAGTATATGCAGCATGATTCTCAGTATGAAATACTTGGTGACGTGGAAAGATTGATTCGCACGTTATGTACTCCGTATGTAAGCGACAAGCGAATTCCCCACCAAAGCTCTGTAGGTTGGTATGCAGTTATTAGATATCTACTCGGTACCTTTATCTAGGATGAAGAATCAAAAGGTGGATGGCCATAAGCCAGCTGTTTGGCACTTGGCTCCCTGCAAGCACTAGTCTGGTGAATGTGGGCCTTGGGTAGAAAGAAGCTCAAAGTGTTGTTGCTTCAGCTATGGTGGATGATCTCTATCCGCCCTCATGCGCGGGGGGGGGGCGGGGACGAAGTGGAGCAGTCTACGGAGTATAATAATAATAAATACAACATCTACTATACATTCGTCACAGGCATCGATCGGTATGATGGAATCGCTGTGAGGACATCTTCGTCCATGGGCCCTTACCATGTGATAGTTAACGTTATGCACATCAATACCCTCACTCCTTGGTATCTAATATCTGCGCCTGCATCTGCTCTTCCCAAAGCAACCATCATTCGCCCCTTTGCGTTCCTGATGCAGATCATGGTTCCAAAACATAGTGGTCATTGCAACCCAACGGTACTCCGTAAACTCCGCATAGACATGGCCCTTCCACGTGACACAGCCCTACATCGACGATAGCACCGGCATAGTAAGATCCCGGTGCAGTCCGTTCACTGATCATCAATGCTGGCCTCGGTCCGTAATTGGGCCGAAGAAAGTACGTTAACAGGGCGACAAGCAATCGCCCAGTCTTGAAGGTTTAGGGTTTGGTGACTCCTGGCTGCGTCTGCCCAAACGGCATCTCCCATGTATGCATAGCGGTGAGCTAGATCGCGGTGTATCCATGTCCTGGACACTTCTCCAGGAAGCATAACCCATTGCAAACATCATTACGTCGCCGTCTCTATTACTCCGCAAGCGACCATTTGGGAAGCCTGGCCTTGCTAACTTGTTTCGTGCCACGAGGGGGGTTCGGTGCAAGTCTCTTGGATGCTTTTTGAAGTGCCGAGAACGCAGCGCGAGCTTTGCGTCACTTCTTGTCCTTGCTTGCTAGGTGCCTTTTCTGACCCTTTGCACTCCTCTCTCTCCAAAGGCGCTCTTGTTCGTGGTTGTCAAACGTGATCGTCCAACTAGATCTTCGAGGAAGAGCGTCGTCCCTAGGACTGCCAACACTTCCGAGCCCACATCGTTCATTACCCCACACATAACCCCATCAGAAGCAGCGCCAGCGCAGATTGGGAGGCGAGAGAAAACATGCCGAGTTCGGATAGTGATGGCCAGCTGCAGTCCCGCTCGAAGAAACGATCTAGGACGGGTGCGCAGGCGGCAGAGGAAGGGAGGAAGAAGGCGAGGGGACGTCCGAGGGTGGATACTCGGGATGAGACTGCGGCTGATGTGAGTTGCCCGCTCCCGTCCCTTTATCATCACCAGGCATTCCCTTCATCATTTATCGCTCGAAATTCCGTCGCACCGTTGGCAAGAATGAGGAATGAGTCCCCATGCAAAGTCACAGCGTGTGCAAATATGTCCCCACGCATCCGACAGCCCCCTTTTCCCCGGCGATGTCACTTTGTCACGACCCAAGACTAACAAGCTGTCCAGAGGAGACGCACTCAGATAAGACTGGCCCAGCGCGCATACCGACAACGCAAGGAGACGACCATCGCGTCCTTGGAAGATAAGAATGCCCGTCTCCAGTCCATCATCAACCAGATGAACTCAAACTTCCTCAAATTCAGCGATGCTGCCACCAAATCAGGCCTCCTTCAACTTATGCCTAGACTTGGCGAGCAACTGCGACAGACCACGGAAAACTTCGTAAGGCTTGCGGGGTCCGCTTCCGAGGGCAACCTGGACGAGGATGAAGAACCATCCGACTCGGCGGCAAATGCATCGGAAACTCGACCGCATCCGCAAATCTATCAGGAACCAGTGCAACCATCGCAACCCATCCATATGGACACTGGCTGGGGCTTTTCCACAGCTTTGCCCAACACCGCACGCCAGACTGACGCTACGTTGTCTGAGGGCAGACCTAAACACTATAGAAATACGTGCCTACCCATGTTGAACTCGCCCTCCCGTGAGAATAACACCAACATGATGAGCATGGGACGGCCGGTCCACGTAGGACAAGTTATGGACCAAAACCATTCGTGGGCCTCTCCACGTCCACAAACGCGCGAAGCAGGATCACTTCCATTCGGCTTTATAGACATGTTCGGTCGACAGGAATACTCGGCCAACGGCACCCGGCAACCTAAGATGTACGCCCCCAATACTCCGACACCAGATGTCACACCGCCCGCGAAACGCTTGCCCACGCCGCCCTATCTGCCCAGTCTCCCGACAAGGCCATTATCAGCGCCCTGGACATACAGCCACGACGAAATCACGTTCGCTTGCCGACTGACACGTGCCGCTCTCGAAGCTGGCTTCCATTTGCTCAGCACAGCGGATCAACGTTCTCCCGCTGTGAACTACGTCTTCAAACTTACAATGCCTTACGTCACGCTTGAAGAACTCCGAGAACGTTTCAGAATGGCACTCGCCCGTGGCGTCAACGAAAGTCTGGACCAATGGGATTATCCTTTCCATCACCTCGGTGGTTCCGGAACACACTATCGCTCCAAAAACGCCGAGAATCGTGTGGTCAGATCAAACCCTTGGATCACCCGTCGTATAGGACCCCCGTCATCCAACATGGTGCGCACAGAGAACCTTACGGATCCTTCAAAGAGCTATGGCGTGAACGTTGACCTCGCCGGGTATGAAGGTGAATGGTTCGACGCGGAAGACGTTGAAGGCTATCTCGAGCAAGAAAAAGGGTGTCACATTGACCCGAAGAGCTTGTTCGCCCAAATTCTCATCGACGACGACGACGACGATGATGATGATGATGAGCCCGTCCAGCACGAAGCTGAGGATTTCAACGTTGCGAATCACGCTTTCAGAGTGAACTATTCGCACCCTCCTCCTCCACCGCCCCCGCCGCAGAGAAGATCGCAGTCTGGATCGCCGAGTCTCATCGGTGGATCATCGAACTTGGAGTCGATTTCTTCAAGTTATTCCCCCCGAAACAACCATCGCACAACGACGACCAGCAACAACACAAACTCTCTCTTCACAGATTCCGATACACCCTTCGGTCTCGACTTGGGTATCAACACGAGCAATTTCGCATGCACGGATTTCGACAAATTCAATGATCTCTTCGATCAGCCGTTGGGATTGGATCTCGCGCCGGGATTCGATTTGAATCTCTCACATTCCACATCGACGCTGCCGCCTATCAATTTCGACGTGGATATAAATGCGGGAGCGCTGGGGTTGGATTTGATGGGCTGGTCTACGAAACCTAGTAGTCCTAGGGTGGAGGAGCAGATGCCCGTTGTCAGGCAGAAGAAGAAGAAGGCAGCGTGGGTTGATGTTAGCAAGTTGATAGAGGGTGAGTCTTCCCGTCTGTTCCCTTTACTTCCACTTTTCTCTCTCTTCTTGGAGGGGGTGAAGGTGTGAGGTGAGGCGAGTCACGTGCGGGTGAGAGAAGCTAATTCGCGGCCAGGACTCATCAAACAAGGTGTTTGTCTGGGACGATCTCCAGGGTTTAGAAGGAAGGATGTTGATCGAGCGTTTCAAGCGGCTATTCTCACGGCGTTCTAGGTTTGTTTGATGGAGCGTTTGGGGCGGGCGGAGGGCAGCTAATTCGGGGGATTTGAGCTCTCAGCGCGGTAGATAGATGTTTGAGACGATATACGACAGTAACGTCAAGTAACGTAAAGCAAAGCATACGACTCGATTGGGCATGTGAATACGGAGTACTCCGCATGTCTGGTTGAATTGAATTGAATTGATATGAATCGCAGGGCAGGGTTTGTCAGCGCCAAGGCCATTAGCCGAGCGCATGGCCTTCTACTTCGTCTAGGTCTCTCAGACCAAACCCCGAACACCACCCGCAGCCCGTCGACCACCGACGTGCCGCCGCTCTATCTCTTCGTGCAAGGACGCCCACCTGCCCTCTTGCTCTCCAAATAGCCGTCTCTGTGCATGAGAGTGTGAGGCCAAAACCATAGCTTCCCCCCTTCAGCCTCAAGCGCTGGCTTCCACCCCGGGTCGACCACGACGTGCGCATTCGCTCTCTCGCTGCCCCGTACCGTGCCCTGCCCTGTCTACATACAGCGGCGCGCGCATCACGTATCACGTATAGCACGCACTTCACGTACATCACGCACGCTGCGCTGTTGAAGAGTCGGGACGCCAGGCGGTCGCAGCCATGTCGAACACGGTGGTGGTTAGTACTCCCGATGTACTTGGGCTTGCGGCGGGCGGGAGCAGCGTCAGGGCCACAACGGCTAACAACGACGACAGGGCACTGTCTACCAACAGATCATCGAGAAGGTGATTGCGTCGTCGCAGAATGACTTTGAGGAGTTCGGCGTGGATGGCGCAACGCTTGAAGAGCTGAAGCGGGTAAGTTGCCGTGGTGGCAGCCCTACATCAGCCTGTATTCCGTCGCCATCACCGCACCCTCTTCTGCTTTCTTTTTCTTTCTTTTTCTCTTCCTCGTCCGCGCTGCTTCTGCATTGTGCGTCTTGTTTCTTTTATTGTGTCCATTGCGCCTCTGCTCGTCGGCCTGGGGTTCGCGGTCGCGCGGACACTCACTGCAGCCTGCGCGGGTGTTGGGGCGGTTGGCCGAAAGCGTGGCTGGATTGCCGGCGGTCTCGCAAAGATCGGGGGCGCCCTCAGTATTTGGGTCACTTTTATAGCCCCTGCGCCGTCACCCGCCCCCGCCAAGTCATGCACATCCTTGCTTTGTTCGGTATAGCTGGGTCACATGATGGCTACCCATACTCATCCCCTCTCTTCTGTCGTCGATTCGTTTTGCTACTTTATGTGTGGCATATGCAGATGCTGACGCAACATCTAGGGCTGGCAGGCCAAGCTCACTGCTCTTCGGGTTGCTTCTTTTCCATGGGATCCTCAGGCGCAGCCTCAGAGCCAGCCGGCTGTTGTGCCTTCTAATGTCAAAACCGATGATTTGATGCCTGCAGCCTCGGCACCCCAGGAGCAACACCATGTCAATTTTCCAAATGTTCCCATGAAGAGCGAGCGGGGCTACGAACCTTCACTCTCGTCGTACCCTGCAGCTCCCGTTAACCCCGGGTACACGGGTGGTGGGTACAATGGCGACGTGGCCCAGCAGCGAGCCCAAGCGCTAGTCCAGCAGCGTCTTCAAGGTCAAGGGAATATGCAGCACCCACAAAACCATGGTGGTCAGATGCCTATGCAGCAACAGCAACAGCATCAGCAACAACAACAGCAGCAGCAGCAGCAGCAGCGTATGATGGCCGCTCAACAACAGCAGCAACAGCAACAGCGCCAGCCTCAAGCCATGCACCAGCGCCCGCCGCCGAACCATGTATATCAGTCTCAAACTGATGGCGCTGAAGAATCTGTTGACGACTGGAACGCTTTGATGGCCGCTCGAGCTTCGGAGACTAACGAAGGTCGTCTTGCTGCTGACCAGTTCATGCGCGCTCGTGTCGATGCTCTGACCGCCCAGCAAGATAGTGGGCTGATGATGCCTCTGAGCGAGATGCCGAAAGGCAAGAAGCGCAAGGCGGCTAATCGGGTACAACAAGCTCAAGCTGCTGAAAAGGCATCTTCGAGTGCGTCAGTGCCCGGCCCAGCCCCTTTTGATGGCGAGGATGACGATGAGAAGGAGCATGACTCGGACGCGATCAATTCCGACCTTGACGACCCTGATGATGATGCCATCAATGGCGACGATAGCGACGACGACACGATGGACTACATGCTGTGCACCTATGACAAGGTGCAGCGCGTCAAGAACAAGTGGAAGTGCACTCTCAAGGACGGCATTCTCACCACGAACAAGAAGGAGTTTCTATTCCACAAGGCCAACGGCGAGTTCGAGTGGTAGAAACTCAAGCTCCACACACCTCCGCCGCCAGTGAACGAAGTTTTGTTTCTTCACCTGTACTTTACTTTCCCCCCTCCCTCATCATCGTGGACACGATTGGATATCATACCTGACATTGCCTTGGAAGACGGTCATGATGGATGGTTCCTGAAGTCTTTGCGTCTCTTGAGCTTGAAACTACGGATCCTATTACCTAGGAAGGAGGGGAGGGGGGGGGGGGCGCCCTGCGAAATGTGTTACGTTTATTTTCCCATTACCCACGCAAAAATGATACATGGCAGGGAATTCTTTTTCCTTTTATCCCATTCCATTCCATTCCATTCCATTCCATTCCATAGTACCGGCGTTTGCGGACAAGAATACGGTAATGGCAATGATTTGTTCTTCTTCTCTTCTTTCCTTTGGCCTTTTCATCTTTCCACTCTCACCTCTCTCCCTTCCCCCACCTTCTTAACCAATGTCACGTTCACGGCGTACGGGGGCGGCTTCGTCTATCATGACCACTCTACTTTCCTTTCCTTTCCTTTCCTTTCCTTTGCTTCACTTTACCTCGTGTATGCCGGTTGGCAGCTTCTAAAAATTACGAATCCTGTCTTTTTCTTTTTCTTCTTCTTCTTCTTCTTCTACCCCTCTTGCCCGCGGGGACGAGGCGGGCTGGGTTGGATTGGGTTGGGTCGGGTTGAGTGAGTAAATTGAACTCTGATTGTGTGGGGGTTCATCATTGATGCGCGCATGTGTAGAAGGTAATGAAAAGGCTCTACAATGAGTGACAATGCAGATAGATAGATCAAAGTAGAAACAAACAAAAAAGAGTGTAAGCGATTACTTCGCAACATACTTGAATGTTTTGCATTGTTGTGGTCAACCATGTCTGAAATGAGTAGTAGTTGTAGTTGGCTGAATGATTCACACACCCACATCATCTTCACTACGACCCTCGTCATCGCTCCCCTGCCCACTCTCAGTCTCCGCATCGTCGTCACCATCATCTTTCAAGAAGGTCTCGTCGCCTTCCCCCTCCTCATCATCCTCGTCCTCCACCAACGGCACAAATCTAAAATCAATAAAACTCACTTTCCCGCCCTCCACCTCGACCATAAATTGCAAGCTTAATACTCTTTGCTCATCAACGCGCAGGCTGACTTTGGTCGCGGCACTCATGGCGCGTGTAGCTCGTTGAATGAGGCTAAATTTGTACGAGGCTTTGAGCGAGGAGGATGTGTGCAGGATGAAAGTTTCGAGGAGGGATGTTGGCGATTGTACAGGGTCGGTGATTGTGGCCGAAGGATTTGCAGGGTTGATGTTGTTGTTATTGAATTCGACGCGTGCGGAGCCCAGGTTCCCGGATGAAGAGAGCGCGAGATAGGGCTTGCGATGTTTCATTCGCGCCCACAGGGTGATTTTCTCCGGACTTGTGGAACTTAGCTCTTGCACTGCATCGCCCAACCATCCTCCCCTCATGATCGTTTTTAAGGCTAATGAGTCTCTGTCAAATGGTATCTCCTCGTTGAAAGCAGCTTCGTAGCATGTCAGGTTGCAGCTTGTGCGTATTGTCGATTCAGTCAAGATGATGGTGAGAGGGCCGCCAGGGGACGTGTATAGGATGCGGCAGAGGTTATTCATGCCGAGGACGTTATTGGAGAAGGCTGTTGAGGTCGCTTCAGTGCGGGACCAAGGTGGTTTGGTGGAGGGGGTCGGGTCGGTGAGGCCGAAAATTTGGAGGGTTTCGAGGAGAGAGGGGAGAGAGATCTGGAAGGTTGGAAGGGTGGTGGTGGTGGAGTCTTGGTCATCCTGGTCTTCGCCATCATCGTCAGAATCTAGGACTTGGGGTTGGGGAGAAGCGGGTGGTGGGCGGAAAGTGTAAGTTGTGAAGAGGTCTTTGGCAAGGAAGGAGGAGCCTGGATTGAGTCAGCGATGGCAAGGTAAGACGATAAGACGGATTTGAAGATGTACCTTCCATAATGCTGGCCTCGTGGACGGAAAATTTGAGGCCTTCATCGCTGATCAAGACGTGAGCCTTGTCTGCGAAATTGATGCAGCGAAGAAGGAGGTAGAGTTGGCGGGCGGAGCTGGAGACAGCCGAGAGGGTAGGGAGTTCGTCTTCATTGTCCATAGTTACGGTTAGATGTGGACGAGTTTATATATATGTGCGCGTGCGCAGGGTGGATGTTGGTGGAGATAAGGCAAGTAGCTGGGTATAGATGGGGAGTAGATGTGGTATCGCGAAGCCGTGAGCTTCTATTTCATTCCGAGTAGACTACAGATGGGTTCCGAACGCCGGGTGAAAGAATTGAAGGAAATTCAGACGTAAACGCCGACGGCGCAGATCATGAGAACGGAACCGAAGCTATGTTGAATGTTAGGGAATGGCCTTGTGTCTTGCGCGGGAGCTTGAAGGGCCACGTACCCGAATGCTATTGAGGCGGGGACTCCCAAGAGCGGGAGGCTGACAATGGAACGGTCTGGCAGAGTTAGTCGCGCATTCCGGCAGCACGTCTGATAGTTGAGACATACTCAGGCTGAAGATGCCGGCGAGGATGAGAGCTGTGGCATGTTAGTGGACGTGGTTTGTGAAGCTCTCTGGCGCCGAACATACAGAACACGAGTAGCGAGAAGGCGAAGAAGAACTCCCAGTCCTTTGAAATGTATGGCTGGTAAGGAGAGCCAGCGGCAGCCTCCCAGACATCAAGCAACGGAGTCGACATGGAGTTGAGCGAAAAAGACACGGCAAGGCAAGGCAATGGACAATGGGCAATGGGCAATAGACACTGGCGACGTGAATTAAAGAGAGCTACGTTGCCGTTGTCTCTCTGGGGATACCAATCGATTGCGGATGGTCCGTGCGTCAATTCCGACATGCCTCACGTCGTAGGAACTGGCAGGCGGGATCGACCCAACGGCAGGCACGACCGACATAACGGCAGGCACGACCCATAGAAGGGCAGGAGCAACCCAACGGTAGAAGCAGGAACGACCGGCAACAGCAAGAGCACAACACAACGGAAACATGCCACAGTCAACCAGCGACGAAGGTGAGTGCGTCTTTCTTTGCCATCATCCGTATCGACTTTCGACCTCATGGACGCTTCCCGCATCAGCAGGAAATCTCTTCCCAAGCTGCGCGCGGTTCTAGGCTACTCAAGCTCTCCATCACACACGACGCCCACCTCTGTCCTCGACATTCCCCCACTTCCCTCGCTAACAACCCCAGCGAAGCGCAAGGCAGCCGCGCCTCTCGACCCCAACTCGTCACCCAAACGATCCAAGCAGTCCAGCGGGACGCCCCCGGAGAACACCATCGTCAAGCCCCCCAAGAAACTGATACCGTTCCCCGAGAAGCCCGCCGTGATCGAGGAACGCAATGGCGAGATCGAGTTCCGCGTCGTCAACAACGACAACGAGCGCGAGAGCACCATCATCCTCACCGGCCTGAAGTGCATATTCCAGAAACAGCTGCCTAAGATGCCCAAGGATTACATTGCGCGGTTGGTCTACGATCGGACCCATTTGAGCATTGCCATTGTCAAGAAGCCGCTGGAGGTTGTTGGGTGAGTTTTCGTCTCTACGCTCGCTCGTCTTTGCAAACCATGTTAATGTCAGGCAGTGGCATAACGTATCGCCCCTTCCATGGCCGCCAGTTCGCCGAAATCGTCTTCTGTGCCATCTCTTCGGACCAGCAAGTCAAAGGCTACGGCGCACACCTGATGGCTCACCTGAAAGACTACGTAAAGGCCACATCCGACGTCATGCACTTCCTCACCTACGCCGACAACTACGCCATTGGCTACTTCAAAAAGCAAGGTTTCACCAAAGACATCACTCTTGAGAAGTCGCGCTGGATGGGTTATATCAAAGACTACGAGGGTGGTACCATCATGCAGTGTAGCATGGTTCCTAAAATCCGCTACCTCGAGAGCGGTCGCATGCTCCTCAAACAGAAAGAATGCATACATGTCAAGATCCGCTCTGTGAGCAAGAGTTTCGAAGTTCATCCTCCACCCTCACAATGGAAAACCTCACTCTCAACCATCGACCCCCTTACCATCCCCGCAATCAAAGCGTCAGGCTGGTCCCCTGCCATGGACGAACTCGCCCGCGCCCCGCGCCACGGTCCAAACTATAATGCGCTTCTCCACCTTCTCAACGACCTCCAGAACCATAGTATGGCCTGGCCGTTTCAACAACCTGTTAACAAAGATGAAGTCCTCGACTACTACGATGTCATCAAGGAGCCCATGGACCTCGCTACCATGGAGGAGAAGCATGAGAAGGACCTCTATCCTAATCCTGAGGACTTCTGTCGCGATGCCAAGTTGATCTTTGACAATTGTCGTAAATACAACAACGAGACAACTCCGTATGCAAAGGCGGCAAATCGTTTGGAAAAGTACATGTGGGGTAAGATTCGGGAGATTCCTGAGTGGACTGTGAGTTTTTCTTATTCTCTAAGTGCTTGATCTGTGACTAACGAAGCGATTCAGCACCTCGAGTCCGAGTTTACGGGCAAATAATTACATCTTCCTAGCCATCGTAGCAGCTTGAAGACCACGATGCGCACTTGCATGGCGGCACTGTATAGATACAGTCTTGGTTGCCAACCTTCTTCCAAGACCCTTTTTTAGTTCGAGCAGCATCAGTTCAGGAGTTGTAAGTTTAGAAGGAAATATTGCACCAAAGATACCACTGGGAGGCGTTGTCAATTCATCTTTTAATTTTAAATCCATCGTTCAATTTACTCGAAAAACTCTCTTGGTCTGCATGCGTGTAACAGTCAATCCATCTCAACCAAACACCCACCCCCAAACAGAAAACAAAAGCATGCAAGAATTGTGACAATACCGTCAATTTCAATGTTATCTGCCATCAACTCATCTCATTCTTTATATCCCCTCGCCCGTCCATCGTCTAGGCCCTTCCTCGCAGCATCTACACGCCATCTGGTATTTCCCCCCAACCCCAACCCCACCCCCGATAAAGCAGCAAACTATTTCCCCTCCCATCTATACCCCCTCCCTCTCCCCCCACAAAATTGCACCTCCAAAAGCACGCATATCAATTTAGCAATTCCACCCGCATATACGGACGAAGAAACAGAAAACACACACAGCCAAGACTCACTCATCTATAACAGAGACAGAAGAAGCGGGCAGTAAAGTAAGAAAAGCCAACACCATGAAGAAAAGAAGGGGGAAAAAAAGAAGGGGAAGAAGAAGATAAACCTCGAATCTCCTGTTCAAGGATGGGAGGGGGGGAAGGAGGAAGAGAGTACGTACTTCTTTACTTTAGTTTACTGGAATCAGGGCACACAAAATGAAAAAAAAATGCTGTTGCATCGCATTAAAAACACCTCTGACGATCCCCATTCCCATGCATGACCCAGAACGCCTCGCAAAGTTTTGTGCACAAGAGTATTTGTGTGAGAGAGAGGGGGTCGATTGGAAAAAAAAGGAAAACCCAACCCCCCCAAAAAGGTACTTGATCAAAGAAAAGGATTTGGGGATGCTGCCCGAAAAAAGCGCCGTAAAAACCCCCCCGGGAAAATCTTCTTGTTTGAAGGGAAATGCGGGTGGAACATGTGTTTTTGGTGGTGCCGTCAAGGCACTTCTCAGCTCGGCTCGTCCGATCGAACGGCGGCGGCGGTGTTGTACAGATATCGCAAAAGGAAGGCGCAAATAGAGGCCAGACATTAAAAGACAGATCGGACGTGAAAGGCAAGACGGTTGAAGACGTGGGCCTAGTCAAAGGAACGCCTGGGACCTAGAACTACCAATTCACCCATCGGTCGCAAATTCAAGGAAGGAGGTAGAGAAGACTTTTGTTTGTTTGGTTCCGAGCTACCATCAACCAAAAGAAAAGTCAGCCTTCCGTGATCTCATGGTAAGGAGCAAAAATGACTTTTGTACAAAAGCAAGGTAAAAACCTGCTTACATATGATTGTTTGCACACATATGCTGTACGCCACAGAGCATCACTCTACTTGGGTGATCTAGAGATTTGTTAGCTTGGTCCCTAGGGAAAATGAGACTACAACTATATTTAGACTTACGTAGGAGAGTACTTGGGCGAGGTCGGCGACCATTTAGGGGAAGTCGCCGAGTAAGGTGCGTGACTTGGAGAGGTCGGAGAGAACTTGGGTGAGGTGGGTGAATAGGCATTTGCCGCCGGAGATGTTGGACTGTAGACCGGGCTGGTCGGACTATAGCTAGGCGACGTGGGAGAAGCAGGGGAGCGCCTGTCGCTGTTGGCACCGAATTGCGGACTAGTCGGGCTATACATTGGCGACGTTGGGCTATACGCTGGAGATGTCGGGCTGTAGTGCGGCGATGTAGCTCCACGGGCGCCAGTGTGCATAGGCGACGTCGGGCTGTAGCTCGGCGAGGTAGGCGAGTATGAAGGCGACGTGGGTGAATAGCTAGGCGAAGTCGGGGAGTATGATGGTGATGTAGGTGACCCATATGCTGGTGAAGTGGGGGAATAGCTAGGCGACGTAGGCGAGTATTGTGGGCTCGTGATGCTGTAGCCTGGAGATGTAGTACTAAAGCGTGGGCTGCTGATACCCGGTGAGGTTGGCGAATAGCCTGGCGAAGTGGGCGAGTAGCCCGGTGAAGCTGGACTAGTTCCACTGAAGGGACTCTGCGGGATGTAGCCACCTGGGCTGGCGACGCTGGGACCCGGGCTGAAGGAACCATCCCCATAACCGCCGCCGCCCCAGACGCTACCCCCTCCACTGGCACCTGGTACTGCAAGAGGCGAGAAGGCTGCGTCGTCGAACGAGGGGCCTCCCAACCCACCTTCGTAGGTTGGCGAACCCAGGTCATAAGGAGTTGCTGCACCGTTATCATAGTAACCGCCTGCACCTGCAGTAGCACCGGCACCAGTGCGGATTTGTGAGTTGTCCTCAACCATGGTCAAAAGCATAGCATTGTCCATGATGACTTCGAACTCTCCGGTGCCCATAGGTGCCAGTTGACCAAGCATGATGTTCTCGGAGACACCACGGCAGTCGTCGAGCTCACCGAAGCCAGCAGCCTCGAGCAAAATCTCCACCGTCTCTTCAAAAGAACAACGCATCAGCGCACCCGTGTCGTTGCGGTTGATACCGTGACGAGTAATGGCCATGAGCAAACCACGCTGACACATGATATCGATCAGAATGGCCATGTGTCGATGATTGACGTAAGAACCATCGAATGAGAGTACTGCGAATAGCTCGCGCAGCAAGCACTGACGCGCAGCTTCGATGCCAAGAACAGCCAGGACTTCAATGAAGGAATTGGAGTATGTGCTTCTGGTGTTGACACCTTCAATGGCGAGCACATCGGCTAATGCTACGCCGTTAGTATCCAAAACCCATTCGTCGCAGCGCGTATCTTCCTTGTTCAGGAGGAGGGAGCCGTCGTCTAGCTCGACGAGTCTTGTGTCCTTGCGGATGAAGGCACGCTCAATGCCGCGAACACCGCGAAGGCTGACGTCGTCTAACAAATGCTTCTCGAGCTTTCGCATCCATCGTTCATCACGCTCATCGTCCTCTTCTTCTTCTTGCTTGAGATTGTGGTCCCAAACGAAGCGCACTCGCAGAACTTGCTCTTCGGCATTTTCGTCACTGAAAATGATAGCAATATTAGGATGGAATTCCTGCTTGATCTTAGCAGCAACCTCGGTGATGGTAATGTTCTTGTCAAGCAGATGCTTGCGCTCAAGGATGATGCGAAGGAGCCATTTAGACTGTGACGATATATCCACATTTTCTTCCGGGATGATAAAGTAAGACTCCACCATGTCGGCATCGGCTTCGATAAGCGTTGACTGAATATCGGGATCATAGTACAACTCAACAGAATGCGTCAATGAGCGGAGAGTCGTGTGCTCGACTGTGCTTCGCAGAGCCTTAGCTTTAGTCATCGTAGCATCGGTTACGTCTTCCTGGTGAACCACCATACCCGGTGTTTTGATGTTGGCCGCGATATTGAGAATTTCCTTCAGTCGAGGTACACCGAGCGTCACGTTCTTAGACGAGATACCGGTGAAATGGAAGGTGTTCAATGTCATCTGGGTG
Organism: Helminthosporium solani; assembly: GCA_022560085.1. NCBI lineage: Eukaryota > Fungi > Ascomycota > Dothideomycetes > Pleosporales > Massarinaceae > Helminthosporium > Helminthosporium solani. The sequence goes on along the minus strand of JAFISD010000027.1, from coordinate 125,253 downwards.
GCCGGTTCACCAATCGACTGGGCAGCAAGCACACCAACCATCTCGCCAGGGGGTACAGCAGCTCGAAGGAATCGATCCTTGATTTGACCACAGACGTAGTTCAGAGCAGCTTTGTTCAAAGACTCTTCCATGACTAAGCGCTTGAATGCCAATTTCGCTCGCAACAAACACTTGAATAGTGTTGTGGCGCTGTCTTGCGCTTCGAGCGTCAACGAATCGTCACCTCGGATAACGACCAGGTCGTCCAGAAGTTGGCGGACCTGATTGATGGTCTCAATCGGATGCAAGTCACTTCGTTGGCCATCTTTGATCTTGAAGCGGCCTTTGGCATCTTCGATGATGCGTTGAGTGTTCAACGGTAGATAGTACTGCGCACTATCATCAACTAATCGCTCGCGTAGGAATCGACGATCGGTTTCGATCTGCTCAAACTCCTCAGACAGACGATTTTGGACCTCGACATCTCCCTGAATCAGACTGGCAACCTCAAGACGGCTTGGCGGAATCGGGGGCGTGTTGCTCATGACGTCCATCTTGAAACGTTTCTCAAGCTTCTTCTGCGAAATGGCGACTGTATCGATCTTCTGCTTCTCAATCTTCTCTCCCGCAAGGCCGTCTTCACCATACACAAACTCCACGATGTCACCCATGGAGTTGCGAACGGTACCGTCGTATTTGACCATGACATCTTCAAGAGCCTTGACTAAACGACGTTGAATGTAGCCCGTCTCTGCAGTCTTGACGGCGGTATCAATGAGACCTTCACGACCAGCCATGGCGTGGAAGAAGAATTCTTGCGGTGTCAGCCCACGTAGATAGGAGTTCTCCACAAAACCACGGGACTCCGGAGAATAGTCGTCTTTGGTGAAATGCGGAAGAGTCCGATATTTGAACCCAAACGGGATACGTGCGCCTTCCACAGCCTGTTGGCCTACTAGCGACACCATCTGCGCAATGTTGACGTTCGAACCTTTGGAACCCGAACTGACTGTCGCCACCACGTTGTTGAAGGGCTTGAGATTCTTCTTCGCAGCGGATCCACCACCTTCACGACCCTCGTTCAGAGCCTTCATTGCCCTGTTCTCAAATGTCTTACGAATACTCATGCCAGGACTAGGCTCCATCTCGTCCATGTTTGCACTTGCTATTAGCGCTTCGACTTCCTTCTTAGCTTTGGCGATCGAGTCCAGGATTTTGTTAGCAGTCTTCACGTCTGGCACAGCATCGCCAACGCCAATACTGAACCCATGATGGAGGAACCAGTAGTTTACGATCCTTTGTGTGGCGTTGAAAAATGTCACGGTCTCTTCTGGGCCATGCTCGTTGTAGATGATATGAACGAGACCACCATTCGAGGCACCTACAGCAGATTTAGCGAGCTGTCCATGCACAACGTCGCCGTCATGCACAACGAGGGATTTGCCAGAGAAGTCGTTGTAAGGGTCATCGATCTCGTCGTCGGGACGCATCAAGTTAATGCCTGTCTTGAGAGCCATGCTGATAATCTGCTTTCCAGTCCAGCGAGGGCGAGGTTTGAGAATAGCGGGTGGGGGTACGACGCCGTCCCAATTTGGCACCCACAGCATAATGGGCATCATCTGCTCCCTCGTCAAGAAAATATCCATGTGGCACATTTTGTAAATACCACAAAGCGTGTCTTGGACGATACCCATGAGCGGCTTGTTGCCTTGGGGCGATACAATCTGCAAGGGCACCATGCACAAGTTCTTGACTTCAGCACGAGTCTCATCGCTCTGCGGAACATGCAAGTTCATTTCGTCGCCATCAAAATCAGCGTTGTACGGCGACGTGACTGACAAGTTGAGGCGGAACGTCGAGTAGGGCATCACTTTGATACGATGGCCCATCATAGATTCCTTGTGAAGCGAAGGCTGACGATTGAAGATAATAACGTCGTCGTCGTTGATGTGGCGTTCCACTTTCCAACCATACTGCAGCCGCAGGTCGGCAAGGTTCTTGTTGTGCTTGAGGTCGAGTCGAACGCCGTCCGACTTGATAACGAAGTTGGCTCCTGGGTGCGTATTGGGGCCATTTTGGACCAGGTGCGTGAGCTTGCTGATGTTGAACTTGGTCACCACTTCAGGGTAGGTAAGTGTTCGAGCAATGGAGCGCGGTACACCAACCTGGTCTAGCGACAAATTGGGATCACCGGTAATAACGGTACGTGCAGAGAAATCCACACGCTTGCCCATGAGATTGCCTCGTAGACGACCTTCCTTGCCTTTGAGGCGGCCACGGATTGTCTTGAGCGGCCGACCAGATTTCTGCATAGCCTGAGGTACTCCATTTGCGTCATTGTCCATATAGGTAGCTACGTGGTATTGTAGCAGCGTCTCGAACTCATTCAGAATGTGCTGGGGTGAGCCGTCACGATGGCAGTCGTGCACACGGCCGTTGGCGCGGATGATGTCGCCGAGCTTATATGTCAAGTCATCTTCTCCTCGCATACCCTGACCTGTGCCATCCACCGATATACTAGGACGGACGGGTGGCGGGGGTACAGGAAGCACGGTGAGAACCATCCATTCCGGGCGGGCATAGTCGGCGTTGAGACCGAGGAGGCCGAGCGTATTGTCATTCAGGTTGCGGAAAACATTCAACGCGTCCTGTGGAGTGATCTGCTTCTTCTCATCGCCCTTGCCCTCGTCATCATCCTTGCGGGGCTTGTACACAGCCGTTAGCTTGAGACCCTCTTTTTTGATACTATCTGGCTGCCTATTGCCGCAACCGCCGTGGGGAATCTTGGTAGCCTTTTTGGGGTCGTCCTCGGGAGGATCGTTCACACAATCCTTCTTGGTCTTTGAAAGGCGCCATATCATATCGAAACGCTTTTTGGGGTCCTTGATCCGGATAGCGGATTTCCAGTCTGGATGATTCTGAACCTACAGTTAGCGAGGCGCTTATGCAATCTGAAGTCTCCGTCTTCCGCGGGGAAGACTTACGAAATCAGCGAGAATGAGGCCGCAGTTGTGGCACACAGTCTCGAGAAGTTTCTTGATCTTCACAACAAACCCTGTGTCGCGTGAGTCTACATCAAAGCATAAGGAGGCGCGTCTCGGACTCACCAACGTGAAAGACGGGCACTGCGAGCTCGATGTGGCCGAAGTGCCCGGGACACGTCTGAATATCTTCCTTGCACGTGGCGCATTGGAACATGCGGTCGATAGTGCCCAGCTTGGTATCGTTGAGTCCCTGCGCGCGCGGAAGCTGCTTCTCTTCATCCATGGTCTCGGGATAGATGATGTGCACCACGCTCATCGCCTTGATCTCCTCCGGCGAGAACAGGCCGAACTGGATCTCCTTGATGGTGCGGAGCGGGCATTTTGACACAACGGGGGCGCCTGGCGGCATGCTTGCAGTCGGTGAACAGATGGAGCGGGCTTCGCTGGGTGGTTATACCGCGTAAGAAGCCGTCGCTGGTGTAGGAGGCCGCGGTGGCCACGAGGGGGCAGGCGCCTCCTCTGCGAGCTGAAAAACACGGGTATTTATATGCGGTTGGTATTAGGCCTATAGAAATTATGTCGCTGGCGCGCTCGGCGGGCACACGGGGATGCGGTCGAAGGACAGAGCCCGCAGACAAAGACTGCACAGGCTGGGGGCACACGGTCGACGCGCCGGGGCTACAGCGGGCAGCGCGAAGAAATGGCGCGTTTGGAACAGCGCAAACAGGCTCGTCGGGATATCAGATGCGCTCGCTGGTGTTGACAGGTCCGAGCGAGATGGGAGGGGTGGGTGTCGGTGAGGTGGAGGAGGTGGTGAGAGGACGGGGCTTGGGCGTTGCGAACATCAAAGGCAGCGGCGGCGACAAAGATTTGCCAAGAGGGGCTAGTCCCGAGATAGCGTAGCGCAACCTCATACCCACCCAAGCCTGTCGTATTTGTATTGTATCTATTGTAGGCTAACGCGAACATCAATGGACTGACTACGAGACGCGAACCATGGCCAGCATTGCGACTACAGGATGCTGCTGCTGCTCCTGCTAGATGACATTCATGAGAAGAAGAGGAAGACGATAGACGTGCTTCCATCCACGCTGCAGTGCCGCCATGAATCTCTCACTCGTTGATCCCTTCGTCCTTGCTCAGGACTGTCCCGAGGTCATCACAGGCCGTCTGCGTAAGTATTTCCACGACCGTGTCAATGTCGCCATCTGCGCAAAAGCTCACATGCATATTTGTTTGTAGGCAGTGGCCATTCGACATCCATTCGCTTTAGTCATCGCGGCGACCTGCTTGCATCTGGCCGGGTGAGCTTCTAACTCGGGCTCTGCGTACACTTGGCCATGGCTGACGAGACAAGCACGATGGCATCGTCGTCGTGTTCGACATTGAGACCAACGGCGTCGCCCGCAAGCTGCGCGGCCACACGCGCCAGATCCAGTCGCTGAGCTGGTCTACTGACGACCGCTTCCTGCTCAGCGCCGGTCAGGACTGGAAATGCGTGCTTTGGGACCTCAAGGATGGCTCCCGCGTGCGCACCGTCCGTTTCGAAGCCGCCATCTTCATCGCCGAATTGCACCCAAAGAACCAGTACAGCGCCTCTTGTCCAGTATGCATGAGACAAGCTAACCGAGTGCAGCATGAAGTTCGCCGCTGCCCTCTTCGAAGACCAGCCGGTGCTCGTGGACATGACCGACGAAGTCCCCGTGAAACACACTCTTCCGACTGCCCCACGCCGATCCCAAACAGAACGTGAGAAGGCGACCGACAAGCAGGTGGCTCAGGACGCGAAGCAGACGACCACCGTCACTCTATTCACCCCGGAAGGCGGACACATCATGGCTGGTACAAACAAGGGCTGGCTGAACATTATCGACGCAACCACGTACGAGATGAAATACTCGTTCCGTGTGGGCAACAACATCCTCGTTTTAATCCGCTTGACCCAGTCAGGTCGCGACATGGTTCTTAACTCGAGCGATAGAATCGTCAGGACAATACACTTGCCCGACTTTAGCGATCCGAAGCTCGACTTCGATTCTCTGCAGCTGGAGGTGGAGCACAAGTTTCAGGACCTCGTCCAGCGCTTGTCTTGGAATCATGCCACATTCAGCTCAACGGGCGAATACGTCGCTGCCTCCACATGGATGAATCATCACATCTACGTCTGGGAGCGTGGGCAGGGCAGTTTGGTCAAAATTTTGGAGGGCACTAAGGAGGAGCTCTCCGTGGTTGAGGTATAATCGCCCCGCAATCAAACGGCATTCAACTGACTTGTGTAGTGGCACCCATTTCGTCCCTTCGTAGCTGCCGTCGGTGTCGATTCCGGCCGCGTCTGGCTCTGGTCCATTCTTCAGCCCCAACGCTGGTCAGCCCTCGCCCCCGACTTTGTAGAAGTAGAAGAGAACCACGAATACGTTGAGCGCGAAGACGAATTCGACATTCAACCCCTCGAAGAGATCCACAAACGCCGGCTGGACCAAGAAGACGAAGAGGTCGACGTCCTTACCATCGACCCTGTCAAAACAACCACCGGATTCGTCGCCGGCATATTCAGAATGCCAGTGTTGCTTGATATCGAGGCCAGTGACAGCGAAGATGAAGTTGTAGCTGTTGGAGCAGGACAATTTAGGAGGCGCAGTCCGGGTGCAGGCCGTGAGTGGATGAATGACGAAGAAGTTGGGATCGGTGCAGATGAAACGAGAAGGACTAACGGCACTGCAGTGAATGGCACGAAACGGCGCAGAGCCTGAAGTATGCGGCGTCTATGTGGGATATCATACCCAAACCTTTTAATGAATCTTTGCGAATCTCGATGTAGATGAGTAGACGCCACATAACATACGGCACTGGTGAGGTGGATAGTGTCTGACACGCGACGGGATTGGGTGTGGGAACACGAGGGGGTACAGAGGCCTCTCAATAGGCTTTTATCACCTAATGAGTGGCCGCCACGCTTCCATTGAGCAGAGTCGGAGAGGCAAATTGCGCACAGCTCAGACCATTGTGCCCAATGTACCCCGAAGCTCCAAGCCGAACTCATAGCATGAATAATAGCGTACCGTTAAAAAAAGAACTAGAGATTGCATGGGATGGTTGTTGTCTTCCCCTGCTCGTGCTTGCTTCATCTTCCTCTCATTGATCTTTCAAAAGTCTCCTTCAAGAGCTCGATGGCTCGAAACTGTCGATGTTGTATTGTAGTTGATAGCGTTAGCAATGAATCGGCTCTCTCTCACCATCCCTTCCGCGACTCCGCTCAGGCAGGTTCGGCGAAGTCCTTCCGGGTGCACAGAACTTAGAGACTGCCTCGAGAACAGCTTCCAATGTCAGCCTCAGACAGGATGCGGTTGGCAATGCCATTGTTGGTATGAAAGGAATACGCTTTGGAATGTCCTGCTGGTCGTGAAAGATGTCGTCGAGCCGTTTGCGGCAAGCGACAAACTACAAACAAAGGATGGGTAGATTGTGTAGCTATCGCTCGATATCATTGCAGAGTTTGAACCTTAGACAGCACGCCGAACCATTCTTCGTTGTTTTTTTGCGCCGGTCTTAAATCTGTTACTGTGTTAAATCTGGTGGTTCGCGGTCATGGCCGGAACTTCTTTTACCAGGAGTTTGCAATGGAAGGGCAGGCGGATTCCTGATGTTCCGGAGAAATATGAGGACAGCGTTGATGATAAAATCACTCCATATGAAATCGCAGCAGGTATTGTAGTTCGTTCATGTGTCGTGTTGCAGACTGATTAACATACATTCAGTGAGTAGCATTATCCGTTGAAGCCGGATAGTCTCGCCTAACAGCCTATTCCCATGATAGTACTTATTGAACGAACGCTTTAGCTGGAAACCCAGCACCAAGAGTAAGGGTGAACTCATCAAGGAGTGCGATATTGTGTTCACCGAAACCGACACTCCTGATGGAGGTCGTGCGGTCAAAGTGGAACTCATGGACGCCCCTCCTGACGTACACATCGAAGATCCAATGATACTATTCCGCGGCGCTGGTGAAGACTGGTATACCATCGACGATGTCGAGAAATGGCCAGCGTTGCCGAACGGGAGAAGATGGACTGCGACGTTATACTCTCCCACTCCGTCAAATCATCTCATTCGCCTCTCTATTGCACCGAAACAAGGGCTAGTAGACGTGACTTTCTTCGTCACATCTACCGCACTACGTGAATTTATCAATCTACACACGGGTAAATGCGACGCTTTGCGATGCTCAAAACCGACTGAAAAATTGGACCATTGGGCAGATGTTAGCAGCACTGTTTTCCACTCCCCAAAAAAGAATACTCAGGAGCGCCAATACCGCGAAATCTCAGCGAGAACCCACTTGGATGATGTGCGGACAGGCTATATATCTTATCATATCACTCCAGATGGTAACAACCCAGCCGGCTCCTTGGGAAAGCAACTTCGTAAGTGTACTCTTGGAGCACGAAACAAACAAATGCTGACTCGGGTTTCCACCGCGTAAAGAATGGGACAGATACAATGGCAATTGGCCAGTTGCTGGCATTACCGTGAGCCGTACGTTCCACTACGCGTTATACATTTCCAAGCAACAATCAGACGACCACTGTTACCTGCATAGACGACCGTTTCCCGATCGTGGCCAAAACGATAAAATAGAAGAGGAAGTTTGGTATCGGTATGTGTCTTACTTTCCAATTGAACCGATATTTGAATTTCTTCCATAGAAGTAATGCTGATGCTCGCTGGTCTGAAGGCTGTTTCGTACGAAGAAGTCCATGGTCAAACATGTACGGGCAGAGCTAGACGCTCTGTATCCCACATTCGCCCAAGATTCATATCAATGGGATGCTTTGAAGATAGAAACCATACATTCTGTAAGTTTGTAGCTGTATTGTGAAGATGCACCGCCATTTCTCATCTACTTCCAGGAGCTATTTAAACGCTAACAGCGCTAGAATCATCCAGTGGTAGTCTTTGCCTTGACAGATGACCAGAAACATAGGCAAAAGGTTAGTACTTGTTGCGTAGTAACGAAGTGTTTCTATATTGATATACGGATTACAGGTACAAGTTGTCAAGTACATCAAAAGGGAAGCTCATGATCCATGGAACGATGACAACGCAGAGTCCATTGAACCCCGGGAGCTTTTCCTCAACAAGATAGTCCACACATTTAATAAGTCATTGTACAGCGAAGAACGTTGCCTTGTTGATATGGTGCACAACTCTTACCATCACTCTGCATCCAAGCCAGACTACCTTTGTAAGTTTACCTACCATATTATCTTGCAAAGCTCACCTGTACGGCAGACTTCGACTATGTGAAGTATGGCAGTTTAGCCACTTTGCTTGACCGCTATGTCGCAGAACAGAAACACATCCCTGAGCTTTTCATCTGGTATGTTTTCTACAAGATCACCAGCGCTTGCAACGTCCTTCGGCATGCCGATCATAAAGACATCGTTGGTCAGAGTGGATTCATGCACGTTGGTAAGTTTAGAAAACGGCTTCGACTGCACAGATAACCAATACCTTCTAGATATACAACCAGCAAATATCCTTCTTGGACGGGAGTCTTACTATGTGCCTGAATACCCCGAGCCCCAACTCGCAGATTTTGAGCACTATTATCGATTGAACTGTGAGAAACTTGCAGACAAGAAAGGCACATCTGGATATTACGCACCAGGTACTGTATCTCCCAGCAGTCTCCCCCAACTCACAGCCGCTTCTTTTGTACGCCCATCAAGCTGATTCAAGGTGTATAGAGCAAATCAATATTACCTCGGCAGAGAAAAATGCTGGAGGACGAAAGTCAAAATATCAAACCGACGTGTGGCAGGTCGGAAATTTGATTTTCTGCCTCATGCGCAGCTATAATGACGGTTTCTGTAAAGACAGCTGGCGATTAGATCAAATCAATCCCGACGACGTCAATCAGGAAAAATTACGCATCGATCAACACACTCAGTATGACGATCTTTACAGTGCTCGTCTGACCAACCTCGTTGACTCATGTATGGTTCAAGGCGATGGTCAGCGGCCTGAAATACAGCATCTTTTCCATTCCGCAGAAGCTGGATTCAAGTCGGCATATGCCAAATACACCGACCATTTTGGTTACAATCCTAACTTGGGTCCGAAACCGGAAGTTCCGGAGGAATTTCGGCTACTCTGTGACGATGACGCTTTTATTGCTGAGGCAGATAAGATGATCAAACAACGATGGGCGTACGAAGATGATCCTGGAGAGGAGCATGATGAAATGGAGAGCCAAGAAGTGGTAGTGGATTCGCCGAGACTTGTGGGATTTGATAAATTAGACGAAGCGGTAGGACGCCAGCCGGTTTTCCCGGGTGAAGGTCGATTGGCTTTCCCGGGCGGAGGTCGATCCACTTTCTTGGGTGGAAGTTGGGGTAAGTATCTTTTGTTTTGTAGTGTGAAATTAGAAATTGTGACTAATGCTTTCTTTTAGGAGGATGGGCTGCGGGAGATTGGGAGCCGTATGCGGGAGGCGTGAGAGTGACAAGGAGAACAGGTTATGAGTAGAGTAGACGAGGGTAGTAATAGGGGCTAGGAGCTATAAGTTGAGCCTGTATCAAGTTGGAGGCACAGTTTCATAGTCATTTTTAATCGATATCTATACAGTCTTGAGCTTGCAGGATGTTCTGTACTTCAATTGTTCGGTTTACAATTAGAATTCCTTGTTTCCGGCTATTTGCTCTTCCCATCTCGAAATTTCCCATATCTTCATGAACACGGAAGAATTACCAAGCTAGCTTGAATTTCCTTTCGTTATCCATCTGTAACATTGTCGCGTATATATACCTCAAGATCCTTGGATCTTGAAGGGTACGACCCATTTGCTGCCACAAACATAGAAAAGCTTCTCTTCCTTTGATCATTTTCGAGCTTTATATTATCATGGCTGTTTGCAGCAGTAACAAAGCCCAGACTGCACAAAGAGTTTGCTGCTCTACTGATCAAACACCAGCTCATTCTCAAACTGAAGAACTCGCAATCCTTCAGACTTGATCTGTGCCACAGAATACCACTGATTCGCGTCGCCAATTTTGCTCTGATTCACGGTGTGTAGTATGCAGCGTGTCCTGATTTATCTTCATTCGTCGATTGTATGCCTGTTAGCTGACTTCTTGGCCCTCTAAAAGATCATAGTACCATATCGACACTCAAATCCTAGCTCGCGCGCTCGAATCGGCAGACATAAATCATGTCCGAAACAAGATATAACCCAGATGAGCCACTCGTAACTCCCCGAGAGTTAATCCGTGGCATATGCCGCGTCCAACTCATCAACTACGAACGACATGCTGTACCACCAGCCGAGATACCCGTCGCCTTCCGGTTCGAGGAAAGGGTCGTCGTTAAGAAAGTGAGTACCGAAGACAACAGAGAAGAAGATGGCTGGGGAAATAAACAATACTTCCGCTACGAGTACACCGAAGATGGAGGCCGAAGCCAACATATTGCCTGGCATGTTCGCACCAAGGACAATGAATGGGCGGATATCGACGACGATACGCATAATCCCTGCTACACCTCAGTCAAAGACAAAGAAGACGACAGGGTGGTTAATGTTGCGAGTGGACTCGTTCAGGACGATTCAATGTATAGGTTGGAGATGGGTCGCAAGCACGTTGTATGTTATCGATGGCCGGGAGACGACATCACCTTTTACGAAGAGGAATTACGGCGTTGGAGTCGTATTAACATATGCAATGCCCGGAAGGCAGCGAAAACTTTATGTGCGATTTTGTCCCTTGAGCTACGATTGGCAGAGCCAGATGGTGAGCGCGTCGACGCGAATGAGCCGGAGACTGTTTTGCCGTGGGCAACAATTATGGACAGTGCATATATTTCCGGCGAAACGCAGTACAGATGCATGGCAATCAGCACGGAAAGAGCGACTGAATCTTATGAAAGCGTAGAATTGTTGCTGAGTAAATCCGGGGCTGCGAGTCCGTGGGTCGTGGAGACGGAAGCTGAGCTTCCGGGGGACAGCGAGCTCAACAGCGAGAAAGAATATGAGCTTAAGGCTGGACATGTGGGAGCTCGGCAGCGACTAACAGGTACTATGTGGCTCCGAAGCATATCTGAGGATGAAGAACTTGGGCCGTACATGGAGATTGTTTCGGATGAAAAGCTGCCGGAGCCGCTGAGTTCACGAAATACTGTTCTTTTTGCAGTGAAAGACTCCTTCCAGACTAAAGATGGCACGTGGAGACTCCTCAAAAATGTCTATCAGCAACGTGGCATGAATAAGATCATGCTATGGGGTTGCATTTCACCGGATAACTTACTGATCGATGTAAGTTACAACGAATTGCCACATCAAGGAATACATATCTTAAGGCTAACCTTGATCCAGCGTGTAATTACAAAGCGCTTTCCTCACTTATATAATTGGCGTCAAGACGTAGAAGCAGGGGAAAGATTTCTTGAAGATCAAACGTTGGATGAATTGATCTGGCACCGAAGCCTCTCTGACGAACCAAATGGACCCGTCGTAAACCTCAGAGGCTTTGCTAAGCGGTTTGGCACCAATGCCTCAATGGATCACAGGTACATTGCCTTTATTGAGTATGCCGAGGGCGGCGACGTCCGTGGCATCATCACTACTTATACGGAGTTGCGTAATGGCATTTTGGTAGATGACATCGTCCCGGAAATTTTTCTGTGGATTATGCTTATCAACTTGACTCGTGCTTGTCAGAAGGTGGAAGCTATGGGGCTTGTACATCCAGATATGAAGGTTGGTCTTGCCTCGACGCGCTACCGAAATGAGGTTTTCTAGTCGAGTGTGGCTGCTGATACTTGAACAGCCAGTAAATATTTTCCTTAGAGGTCCCCCATCGACAGGACATTATCGGGGCTATATACGTCCGATTCTGGGGGACTTTGGATTGTTAGATCCCGTGGATGATGTTTCAGGAGCTGGGACTGTCGGGTAAGTAATACCTCCACGCAATCGGTCCTAAGAACGATGTTTGTTAACTTGAGTACGTAGTTATTTCGCTCCAGGTATGGATCATAAGTTTCTAAATAATTATGCTTGTATTCTATAAGCTAACTCTGTGACCGTAATAGAAACCTTGGAGATATACACCAGGCCGAGACAGGCCACGCAAAGACACGCCGGGCAGAGAGGCCATGAGCCATCAGGTAAGATATCCGGCAAGAAGCTACATGCATTCGCTATTGGATTGAACGTTTGGCTCGTCATGCGCAAAGAAAGACACGGTCTAGGACTTGATGCACTCTCTCCCAGGTACTTCCTTGAAACCGATAGTCGTCCCCCGAATGCAAGCAGACAAACAGACCCAAAAGCAAAAGAGTCTCAGTATTCCGCACGCTTAGAGAAACTAGTCAAGCGATGTGTGGAAGAGAACCCCGATAGTAGGCCAAATTTGGATGAGTTGCTCAACGAGGCCACAGCTGGGCTTCAGAGTTGGGAAAGGAGAAGACCGGGGATCGAAACGCTGGATGAGGTGGGCTTGTCGCCGATGGATAGAATTCACCACGCGGGATTGCCTGAGTATTTTCTGGGTAAGACTGTGATTATCCCTAAGTTTAGGATCGTGCCTGGCGAGGATGACTAGAATATCTTGGAGCGGGTAGGAACTTCGTCATGTTATGTTGTACTTCTTCCACTGTACCTACGATTTTTAGATTTCCACACTACAAAAAGAAATTCTATTTCCTGTGTCATGTGAGAAGTCTCTGCATTAGGCGTGAATATGGCCGTTTGCGGCCGTCTAAGTCGGTTTATGTGACAAAGCGGACTTATGTGGCAATAGAATCGTTCTATTATTTGGTCGAAGATTTTCATTCTCAGAATTTTTACTGCTCGATGCTGTCTATATAGACATCCTGTTCCCAGCTATCTGATTGAATATCTAGTCCTCGTGAGTCCTTACTTCTTGTTTCATTACTCGCTATGGGATGCGACCTTTAGTCATTGGCCGACATCAATCGTTCCTCAGCTTCGAAATACGTCAAATAGCGATACGAACAGCATAAGGTAGATAAAAACTAAAAAATTTGTAGTAGAAGGTGTTCATCCGCTGGTACAATTCTGATCACCCTGCAATAGTGATTAAGATGGCCCAACCTATGCAGAACACGAATGCGAGTCAAGACGATAATACTGGCGAATACGAAGACTGGGACCCAAAAGAAGTCCCAGACTTTATCCGAGATAGCGAAGTCGCCATACACACGCCAGCAGACTTGACGGAAAATCACGAGAATTTTCTCAACAACTTGTGTCCTTTGAAACAATTGCTGAACCTGCAGCTTCATGACCGGGTGCCTGAAAGAAATCCAGTGGCATTTACGATTGAAGAAACTACAATTGTCTACAGAAGCGACCCAGCCGAAGATTTCAAAGATGCGGACAAGACAGACGACGAAGAGGCCGACAGAAACGGATGGAAGAGAATATACTATTACGATGTTACAGTACCTGGAGATACAGTATCAAAAAAATACTATTATATGCTCAAGGGGAAAGGAGAGCGTCACAGTTGTTCTGATGAAGCTCCAAATGCAGAGATTGAGAAAATAGCAACGACAAATGCAGAAGATCCCAACTATGGCGTCAAAGGAATTAGGATGCTCCAATGTTTCAATTGGCCGGGAGACGACGTTACTGTAATTGATTCCATGGATTCCACAGTGTTTCCCGTCAGATATCGATCTCATTCGACGCGCAGAGCAGCTTCCATCATCCAGAAAATCTTGTCTGGGGATCTACGGATGTCCCCAATTGATAAAGATGCAGGAGTAGACGTTGGAACAGACAGTTTTATCAAGTGGGCTGCAGTCACTATCGAAACGTTTGACAGCGGAGCCACGAAAGTGATCCGGGTCTGGAATTGCAAGGACACACCGATAATGATGATTTTACAGAAGACTGGAGCAGACGGACTTTGGAATTTCATCAGCCCGAGAACATATAACCTGGAAAACAACATAGCCGTTGCTAAAGATGAGTACATGCTATGGATGGGAAAGGATGCCCAGTCAGAAGGAACGCTTGATTGGGGTCCTTTGCTAGGTTCTATATGGATTGAAAAGAATGATGGCCAGCTATACCAAATAGTTTCTGAGCATTATATCCAAAGACCAGCAGAGCATACACGAGGCAGAGCACTGGACGACACTTTTGGTATTGAGAAGGGGAATTGGAGAGCTGTGAAGATGATTTATCATGACGGTGATATCAAGAAAGTTGTCCTATGGGCTTGTGTAACACCCGATAATCTGATAGTGGATGTGAGTTCGAACAGTTCTCCAGGTTATTTAGACACTGACTGGAAATTAGCGTATCATTGTGAAACGATTCCCTAAGCCGAGATTGCTTACAGACAAATACATAAATACCTATCTGGAATCAATCAGAGGTGAAATTTACAGACATAGACAGCTATGCGCCAAAGAAGCCGATCCCATTGTAGTCTTGCGCGGCGCATCTGAACGAGGCGGTAGGGATCAGCAGCCGTGGGAGCGGTACATAATGTTCATAGAATACTGCGGCGGTGGGGATATTGCCAAACTCATCAAAGCATACGAAGCCCTAGATCGAGATATTCCCGAGCCTTTTATTTGGCTCATGTTTCGCAATTTGATCACTGCCTGTCGAAGGGTGGAAGAGTTAACATGGGCTCATACTGACATGAAGGTATGTTCTTTTTTGCTGTCCTTGAATTTGATATCCAGCCTGCTAATGAATGAAGGCGCAAAATATCTTCCTTCGGAGTGGCCCCCAACAGGAAGAAGATATTCCAAGTTATTATCAACCAGTCCTTGGAGATTTTGGAGTTCTGTACGACATAGACAATATTGGAGGCAAGGGAACTGTAGGGTGAGTTGGCTTCTGTAAATTCTAGCGCCTGAAGTAAATTCACTGACGCATATCGCAGGTGGCGCGCTCCGGGTAAGTGTCAAAAAGCCGTTCGATGGAAATATCATTGGAAGCCTACTGATTTACACAGAGTCATTCAACATCAATCGAAGCAAGGAGAAGAGGTCAGGGTATCATCTACACGTCTTTTCCATTGGACTAAATATCTGGAGTTTGATGCGAAAACGTAGACTTGGCGTAGGCTTCCAGGATGGTGGAGTTCAACTGGGCTTCATCAAGACCCGTCACCCAGTCAAAAGTCCGCTATTCAAGAGATTTCAAGAAGACACTAAAGAGTACACTTCGGACTATTCAGCTCGGCTGGAAAAGCTGGTCAAAGAATGTATGGCTGTTGGACCAGGACATCGGCCACTCATCGCTAATCTAGATATGAGAGTGAAGGAAGGCATCGAGCTTTGGCAGAAACGAATACGTTACCTGAAGAAACGTGAAGAGATGGAATTGCCTAAGCATCAAAAGCTTCAAATCCCAAAGGATCCATTTCTCAAGGGAGCTCTTGTTGATGCTCGAAAACACAAGCGAAAGCATACGAGTGTAGACGTTCATACTCGGAAATAATCGCGTACCTCAGAGCATGGAAGACTGAATCAAGTTCGCTTCTTGTTACTACGCTAATGTGCCTATGCTTAGCAATACTATTATATGTAATATGCACTCTATCATTCTAGAGAATTACCCTCGTACAGGATATTATATATAAGTTACAGGTGATATACATGAAGGGCGTCGACGCTAAAGACTGATGCAAATGAACTGTATAACCATATTGAACCCGCTTAGGAATGTGATGTGTGCTATAGGTCGCTCTTACCTTTACTACCAGAGTAGATTCTGGGTATGTGGCTAGCCTTTACTTTTACACCGATTCAACAGCTTTACATCACATTGCCGTCTACTGCAGATTGGCAGCTACTGCGCACGATCAACACTACGTCGCGCCACTCCCATGAGTCACTGTGACCTGTATGACAATCTCGCGCACCATTGAGGCGGCAAGGTCGGTCAGTCGGCCGCGCTACAGTATAGAGGCATTCAAAACACCCTTGGTTGATAATGCCTTGACCATTCACCTAATAACCTCCTCTCTCCCAAACTCGATTGATTGACTACCCCTGTCGTCTGAGAACTGCCAGTCTCACGTCTGATTCTTTCTTTTACTTTTAATAGTCAATTACGCAAGTTGAAAGTCGTTATAGGCTAACGTAAAAGCCCCCCTTACACGTCGTCGACATATTTCTACGACGGAAAAAACTTGAGCAGCGCGAGTGATACATTCAAACCAGGTGTTTAAGCTTAATGCAACCTGATCTCTCTGTTTTATGGTTCTGTATGAGCTGAGAAGCGTAATTCCCCGGGGTGTTGAAAGTAAGGCGCGTCCAGTACACCCCTTTATGTAGTCGCTACCCTCTTCCCCGCAATAGTAAGACCCGAGTTTGAGCTTCACTGAACTATCGTCTTCGAGTAAAGGTATACCGGCAGTCTCAAATCCAATATCACGAAGCCCAGACTTCGTGTTGGTAGATGAGCGTATG
The DNA here is from genome assembly GCA_022560085.1 of Helminthosporium solani. Taxonomy (NCBI): domain Eukaryota; kingdom Fungi; phylum Ascomycota; class Dothideomycetes; order Pleosporales; family Massarinaceae; genus Helminthosporium; species Helminthosporium solani. The sequence goes on along the minus strand of JAFISD010000027.1, from coordinate 108,832 downwards.
GAAGTACTCGCGAACTTTGTTAAAATGGAGAAAAGCAAAGTTTTCATGATGACAGATTATATCAAAAGACTGCCTTCATGGTGTAACTGTTATTTATCCGCCCTTTACGCCTTATGGGGTATCTCGAAGAAAAAAAGGAAAAGCAAAACTTGAACGCCCGAGCCTTTCTCAACCCTGAGATGTATCAGGAAGCCTCGGCGCCATCACTTCCCGCACTGCCTGCCAAACATCCTTCTTGTCTATGACCCTGCCATAGTCCCTTCCAAGCTCGCGGAAGACCATGTCCGCGTTCAATCTCCGCAGATGTTCAATCTCCAAAATTACTTTCCGGAGATAGTCATCCTTGTCAAAGCCCAGAGCATTGCCAAACATTGCGGAGTACAGCGCGTGATAGTTTCCAGAGTTCAGCGTGTACTTCGCGTCCGATGTGGGGCCGAGGGCTTTGACCATGATTTTTGCGTAGAGCTGTCTATACTCTGCGACTTCACCAAGAGAAAGGACGCTTCGATCGAGATCGAAGCTGGGAAACCACGACTCCTCCAAGAATATGGGGAGTGAGGTACAGCCGATTGTACGAGGGACGACACGGGCCTTGTCCCAGTCAATTATACCGGTAAGCTTGCCGGTAGTCGGGTCGACGAAAGTGTTCTGCGTGTCTGTAACGTATTAGCATGGGTCATGAAAATGAGAGAAGAAGGGGATCGCTTACCAAGATCGTCATGCTTGATCGTGAACGGCGGACGCGGATCCTCGCCCAAGTAATCGATCTCTTGATGCTTTAGAGCATACGTGATGCATTCCATCAAGATTCTCTTGCCTTTCTTCTCCAATGCAACATTGCCAGTGTCCTCATATGAAGGCCACGGGCACCTATACTGCAGATGGTACCTCCAAAAGTCCTCGGTGTTCTTGAAGGTTGGCTCGATTAATAGGCGCTGTATACCATCCGGAGTACCCATCCATTGGTAGGTGTTGACCATCCTGAAATCTCCCTGAGATTTCACGATGTTGCCAGTGCGGTCGAAACGGAGATCATCAAGCTTGCTCATAGCTTGAGCTAGGTCCTTGATGTACGTCTCCTTCCTATCCTTCAGTATGTATTCTGGGATAGGATTTCCACTGCTATCCAGCTTCGTGTTCCAGAACCTGCATGCTGGAATCCCTTCGACGACGCGCATGATGATGTATGGGGCTCCCAACTCATTACCCACGCACGGCTCTCAACCAATCACTTCTGGCACAAGGTCATGTAGTCGACTCCGCGCCAGAATCATGGTTTGGGCTTCCGACTCTAGCATGATGGCATCCTTATCGGTCCAGGAATCGGTGCGTCCTGCCATGGGAATCTTAATGATATAGTTGCCCCGTGCGTCGCCTTTGAGCACCTCAATGATTTGGGCAAAATGAAAAGAGCCGCTGTTAGCTTCACCCAGAGCAAAGTAACCCATGTCGACTTCAGGTACTCTGAGAGCGGGAATCCATTTCCGGAGTGCTTCAATGGCATTCAGGACATTAAGATCTTCCTCAATTGGGCGTCGATCTTGCTTTCTCTCATACGGTGGGCTTACTTCTGGATGTAAGCTACCGGTTCCGCATGAGTAGGAGCGTTTAGCGCCGTGAATTGTTGCCATGATGCTGTTTCGACTCCATAAATGTCGTGTTGCTTGGGTAAACGTGAGATGTTGGTGTCGTTTTCTTCCGGGAGTTCTTGCGCAGTCATGAGCTGCGACCGATGGGTGCTCGACATTCGATGAGCATTCGAGATATACATCTCTTTATTGTCATCATCTTCATACTCAATCTCTTCAACTAATAGGTTGGTTGGCGAGAAACGGGCAATACTGGAGTTCGACATGGATTTCTGTGAGACACTGCTGCCACCATCGGATGAATCGGCCAGGGTATCGTCCGTACTGCAATCTTGAAGAAGTCCGATTCCATCTGCGCCACGTGAACTTGTGTACCTGTAGGTTGCAGGTTCATCTTGAAGAAGTGTCTTGTGAACAACGCAGGGGAAACTTGCTTGCTTTTCGACATCCTCGCATACCTCGACTTTATTGGTGACATTGTCGCAGATCGCCAACGGTTGTGGTTGAGTACTATGCCTATACCAACAGAGGACCATGACAATTGCAACACGAACGACAAAGTGAACTGTTTCAAGCTCGTCTGTTAGGAATCTTGGGGTTCTGAAAACGTGTGGACGACCCAAAGGATTACCGGTAGCCTTTTCGTGAGCCCTGACCATGAGCTCGCGATCGAGACGAGGAAAAATTGCGACTCTGGGGTCAGAAACTTTCCTGGGACGAGAAGCCTTGACAGTTCCAGTGACTGAAACGGACATGTTTCGTAATTTTTTGTCAGATTGGACTGGTTTCTGCTGAGCTATCCAGCAGGCGTTTTTGCTCCGGTACCCAATGAGAGCCTTAGAGTTGACCGTTTTCTTGTTACGGATTGCTCGGTTTACTGAAGTGCCCATGGATGGAATCAGGGCACCGTGAGCGATCTCGAAATTAGCCGTGGGTGTGCTGTCATTGCATATGCGGCTTGTAACATTGGCCTGGCTCTTGATGAGTGCCATGCTGACATGGTTCTTCATCTCACCAATGCTGTTGTGGAAGGCCACAGAATTGTCAAGTGCTTTGATGATGGAAACGCAGAGCTTGTATCCAAAGGCAAGGTTCAGCCGTATAGCACGGATGAACTCTTGGACGGGAGCGTTGGCAGTGATGGCGACCGGCTCGATTTGCGCTCTAGCTACGAGCAATGTGAGGGTCTCGCTGACTGCATAGGCAGAGCTAGCTACGAGAGTTGAGACGGTGAAATCGGTGTTATCACGCTTATTTCTGTGTCTGGATATCCTGGCCTCAATCTTTCCGAACCACGAAAGCTTCGAAGACCGGGGTGTTGGGGTCGGAGGCGGAGGTGGAGGCGAAGATGCTGTTACTACGTTAGATAGTTTCTGGCATGCCATAAAGCTCGGTTATTTACTGTTGATCGAATAGGGGAACTTGATGGCCTTTCGGGTGCGCTTGATGGCCCTATGGATATGCTTCATTGAGCCCATGTTGGCGGTGAGGATGGGAACAACGAAACCTGTCGAAAGCGAAGTGCTACAAATTCTAGGACTTGCTGAAGTCGTCGATGATCGCAGCGGATGCTTCCGTATGGAAAATAGCACACTTTTGAATACCTAGTGTGCAAATAGGCACCTTGATTCACAGGGCGGTCGTGTAGATTGGGCAATGGGGTTGACGAGTCAACGAGTCGAGGTTGCAGTGGGTTGCTGGAGAGAATGCAATGAGAGTGGACGGTGAAGTATCATATAGGTGCTTTAAGGACTCGTGATCATGAACTATACGGCAAACGCGAGCGTTGGCAAGAAGATGCAATCGTGATCCTTGGCACGAAGCTGTGAAAGACGTCCCCCGACACTGAACACGCACAATGAGGTATTCGTAAAAATTGCATAATATTGATCTATAGCAGGTTCTTTAGGACTTCATTATGGATATAGGTGATTTCGTTTTAGTCTAGCATAAGCCAAAGGAATATCAAAGGCTTCTGACGGGTTGATAGCTTCCGTGGTCGTCATGATGAAATATAGGTTTCAAAGCCTTAAAATCATGGTAGAAAGCCGGTATATATCCTATCGGTAGTTATAAGGTGCAATAAATACGTGTCTATACATGTTTGATACTAAATTGACCGAAATCGTAGCTGATTTGGCTTTGATACTATGTAAGGTCGATATAGCGGCTCCGATGTTGGTAGCTGTGAGTTTGATTGGAAAATTTTAGACAGCTGCTTATTCTGCCACTGGATATCTTTATTTGAGTTCTATCACAAATGATAGAGGGTAAATTGAATTGCCGTGTCGATTCAATGCGCGCGTTACATGTGGCTCAAGTTGACTTCAAGCTCTTTCCGCGATGCATTCGCTATACCATGTGTTGCCCCTCTACTAGAAATCTGAATAGAGAGAGGAACTTCGTAATAAAGATTAAGAACTGCTACAAGAGTATGATTGCGAATCTAGGCGCACCACACATTAACAATCATCGTTCAAGAAAGGGAAGTTCAAAATCAGTTAGGAAATATAAGCCGAATTTCCAAGCGTAGACACAAGCCAAGAACAATGAATCTTCAAAAACATGTCGAAAGTATGTTGAAAGGGTGTTCGAGTTCCATGTAGAATAGTTTCTAGGACAGGGTGGTGAGCCATGAAGATATAATGTTTCTAAAAAAACGTACATGGCGCATTCTTAGCAACCCGAGCGCACCGAGACCTATAGGAATACATGATACAGTAAAAGAGTAGAGGCTAGGGTTAAAGGAGGAAATCTATCAAAGGAATAGATTGCGCAATCATTGTCTAAATCATCCACTCACACAATCAGCAAATCTTGGTGTAAAACACCCAAGAGATGATGATATTCACTCGTAATATATTGTTATAATTAGAATATAGATAATACTAGGATAAAAAGTCCAAAACACTGCGTGTAACTAACTATATATAAATAAGTAGACGGATGTTGGTAGATGATTGAGCAAGAAGGAAAGAAACAATATACGAGGATCCCAAAGAGGCCCTTTAGAGAAAGCAACATAAGTAACTTTCCACAGCAGCTAAGCGGCAGCATCATCATCACCATCAAGCATAGCCTTCGGAAGCACTAGAGGGTCATCGACCGGTTTTTTATACAACAGCTAGATCAAACGCCGGAACTCGCCGGATCCCAACTCATAGTATGTTGTATACAAAGCAAATATAAATTTCCAAAAACTCCGTTCACCTTAATGCAGTAGAAAATGGGGTATCTCGAGTCATTTTAATCCAAAGTCAACGTCGTAACCCATATGTATTCTCCCATACAAAGAAATAATATGTAATACGTCAAACGCCAAACGCTACGACAGCAACGCAGAACAGCCCAACACTGGTTCTCCACAATGTATTCTTCCTCCGTCTTTTACATTTCCCTTCGATCGTCAAGACGTCTTTATCCCCCCCATTGAGACAAGCCAGCACTCAACAGGCCATGAGCCTATGGATTTCACGCTCAACCTGATCAGCTTGCAAGAGCCAGCTATTCGAAGCGATCAACGTGCAGATCTCGCCGGATTCAACCTTTGGAAGTCCTTCGCAATGGCGTAGTACCTGAGCCACAGTTTCTCCCACGCTGCCACAGTACTGATGTCCAAAAAGTGATCCGTGGATGGCTTGGAACAATCCAGATTTTGCCGTGTATTTGCCATCACCGTCTGGACCAGTTGCTTCGATCATGGCATCGGCGTACATCTTGCGATACTTGACGATTTCCATCAGCGGCAGGCGGGCGTGTGACTCTGCATCTCCGAAGTAGTCGTTGATGAGAAACAGAGGAAGGGCTGAGAATCCAATGTGGCGTGGTACAGGGCCCGCTCCATCCCAGTCGATTATGCTCACGACCTCTCCAGTACGCTTGTCACAGATGATGTTCTGGAGGTTGAGGTCCGCATGGCGCATCACAAAGGTCTCCAGCGCCTCGTTTCCAGCACACGACTTCTTGAAGATGTCAGAGTTCAGGATGGCACACATGGCTAAGTACTGGCCATTGCGTTTGAGCTGCCCAGGGCTCAGCGTCTGAGCGCTGCCTGGCTCCAACCGACGCACCTCGTCCAGTATTCGCAGCCAGTAGTCGGAAGAGTTGGAAAACGTGGGCTCTACAGCCCCGATCTCTACATCTTGGTTCTGGGTCGAATTCCAACTATAGGTATTTCCGATGTACCCATGTCCGTTTTCGGAAACGTTCAGAAGTCCTATGCGGCGGAAGGAGATCTTGCCTAGCTCGCTCATCGCGCGAGCGAGAGACTTGATGAAGCGTTCACGCTTCTCCTTCATCTTTTCTGTTGGCGCCATGGCGGTTTCGACGTCAATTTTGCCCCCCTTGTCGATATTGAACCAGATGTCGAACGCCTGAACACCCTCAATGGCGCGCATGAGGATGTATGGCGCGCCCAGGGGGTTCTCCGGCTGTGGGTTGCACGTCGAGTCGTAGCCAAAGATTTCGGGAATCGGGCATTGTGTATGTTCCCTGATCATTTTCATGGTGTAGACTTCAGAGCGCAACTTCCAGGCATCCTGCTCTGTCCATGCATCTTGGTTACCATTTCTAGGTACCTTGATGACGTATTTTCCCCTCTGGGGTCCCTCGAGCACTTCCCAGATCTGGACAAGATGGAAACTGCCTGCAGATTCACGGATAAGTTGAATCTTGCGCATGTCAAACTCCGAGGCGTTTAGAGATCTCAAGTGCTTGAAGAGTACGTGAGCCCATTCATGGTATACCAATTCCTTAGGAATAGCATCCAACTTAACGGCGCGCCTATACACTGGCGGTTGGGACAAACGAGGATGGTAGGACACCGGATCCGAATGGACATCTGTATCGTCCTCGAGAAGAATCCTATGAGAAACAGCAGGAGAAACCTGGTCGCAGATTGAAAGCCTATCTTGCTTATTGAGGCTGTTCTCGGAGAGTTGTGAACCGTATGTTGAATCAGCCCGATGGCTATCGAAGCGTGAGCTTTCCATACTATTTGTAGGCACATGGTGCATTGGTGAATTGGAGTTCTCCTCATTCGAGGAAACACTTTGGGCAGGGTTGTTGTCTTCCGCCTTATCGTCGTCAGATGCTGCCTCCACCCTCAGAGGCATCTCTTTCTCGACATCACCACCAATCGAAAGATAGTCAACTTCCATCTTCAGCATCCCGCGCAAGAACCTCATCGCCATGCTATTAAAAGCACCACGGGACACTCCATTGTGTCCAAGACCTGTTCCACGAAACACAAAGTGCTTCTCGTACTTGAAGTACTTGGAAAGCAAATGCGACATAGGCTCGCGAAGCCCGTGGGGGATATGTCGTGAAAGTGGGTTGAGTATGGTGATGATATGATCCGCAACATTGGCGTAGTTGTCGGAGCAGAGGATGGCGCGGGTGTTGGCTGATTGAAAGGGGTCGAAGGCTGCGAGGGCGTATGCGGTGGATGAGAGGCCGAATTTGGAGGTGGGCGTGGTAGTCGTGGCTGGGGGATTGTAAAAGATGGGTCGCGCAGGCAAAGGAGCTTTCATTGCGTTAGCAAATGTTGAGTTCGCATTGAAGTCGCTGTACTTACTGTTGGTGTTGACTGGCTTCCCACCGTAAGCGGTCAAATGGATGTTGATACCTGCGAAGTCACTGAGGCCGCCGGGAGCACGAAGACCGAACATGTTGGTATAGGAATTTTCGAGTGGAGATGGGAAGTGAAGATTGGAAGTCGAGGCTGCAAATAGATATTGCAAGTTGAAACCGCAAGTCGGGATCGCAAGTATAGCCTGAAGTGGAGGTGAATGCGAGTGGCAGAGCGAGCCCACAAAGTATTATATGGTAGATGGTGGTGTATGGCGGTTCCGTGAGGAGTTGACTGCTCTGGAGAGTGGAAGGCAGATAGTTAAAGCAGAGGGGTGTCACTTTATGTTCAAGAAGTATTATATACAAACGAGAGTCACGCGCTTTCATGACACGTATTGGATGCGAGGTTCGTTGGTAGTTGCCCGACGATTGACGTCGTGATGTCTTGGCATGGTAGAGGGCAAGGGCTTGTTCAACACACTGACCGGGCATAACACAAACGGACAGCTCTTATAGCCCGGCCGACAAAAGGCACCATGTTAGACGGTGTACAGATTTCAAGCAAAGAGATACTAGGGTGTACAGCGCGCTTGTTGGAACTTCTCGAAGTGGCCATGGAACGCGCTGGAATTGACAAAACTTCGTTTGGAATCACCATAACATAACAACCCGCCCTCCTCCTATTGACCTTCTATAGCTTTGCGCAATACTCCACAGCCGGGACTTCCCCACCACTCCTGCCCGGAGCATCCCTAAAAGCAACCTCTCTTGTCCGCGCCAAGCTCTCCAACTCATCCAAGCGATTCAAAGTACCCTTCAAGTGCTCTTCGAAGCCATCCTCGGCGCAGACTTCTCTAAACGCGTTCTGCATAGGCACAGAATCCGCTCGCACCATGCCAAACCCGTCGATATGAAAGACGTTCATACGGTCGAAATCATGGATAAAATCCGCTCTTGTGATGATTTGTCTCGATTCGTGCAGTGGAATCTCAGGTAACCTTGCCTCTTCATCTTCCTCCGCGGTTTTCTCCTTTTCTCGAAGCACAAGGGCTCGGGCGAGAATGACGGCAGCTGCGCAAAACTTTTGCTCTTCTTCCACATCATCGTCCATGCTTTCGCCAAGAATCCAGCAATTGTTCAAGAACCAAGACTTTTCACGGCGATTGATTTGCTCACAAGTGTCAAGCATGTCGCGCGATTTGGCGACTTGATTGAGGAAGATAAGGCGCCCGCCTACTTTGGAAAAGATGGCGTCAAGGATGCTTTGGGGCACTTCTTCGTTGTGGAAGCGTTTGCGATAGCGCTTGAGGGCCTCAATTGCCGTCGGTTTTGCGACGTCGCGGACGTGTACTATGTGCATATTTGTTGAGTGGGGAATCTAGTTGGAGGATAAAGTCAATGGAGTCGTTAAAGAAAGGGGAATATGGATCAATTAGAACTGACCAGTTTCTCTTGCGTCCAGTATTCATCCGAGGTGAAGACTACTGTCACCAGTTCGTTACCAGCCCAGATCTCTGCGCGTTGCTGCAAAATCTCCAGCAGGTCTCGCCCGGCATCATCGTCTCTGAATAAATGGATGTTATTAATGACCAGCAGCAGTGGTCTCCCCCTCGACTGTCTCAACTTCAGCGCAACCTTTTCCATTTGGTTCAACGCCCTTTCAATATCCAGTAAGGGTGTACTATCTCTTGGCCCTCTGATACTGAACAAGCCGCCGATATAATCTTCATGGAACTCATAATCCAATGCCTTTCCCAACCGTATCCGGAAGACTTCAAGGTCGTTATGCGCCTCCATCATTGCGATACCGTCACCATGGATCTTTCGTACAGCTTCCAGTAACAAGGCGCGTTTGCCCGTCCCTCGCTCACCAATGATGAGATAGTACCTCCCTCTAGCCTTGCCATTTACAATGTCATCCACCATAGCCTGTTCTACGCGAGGAACCCAATACTCCTTCGCTAACACCTCCCCAATCCTATCCGGATGCGTACCAAACGCGATCCTGCCAAGGGCGACAAGCTCGTTAGAACTATATCCCTTTGAGAAAGCATTCTCGATTTTATCCAAGACTTTCTTCTTGTAATACAAGCTGTACGCGTAACCACCCAAGCTAAGTCCAAGGAGCGATATGAGAGCGACGGTGCTGCCCTCTAACACACTACGTGCAAATTTGGAGCGTTCCTGCTTCGGATCTTCGTTGGGCCGGCCTTGTGAGGTGTCATTTGGGTGAGCGGGAAACCGGTACGCGAAAGGAGGTATGCGATGACGGGTCGAGCGTTTGCCAAAGGGAAGCAGTATCCATCCTCCTGAAGGTTAGCCTGTTGTCATTGGCACCTCCGCTGAACACTGTACCTCGAGGGGCTCTACGTAATGAGCGTGACATCCCTACTTAGCCTGAAGCTATCGTGGGAGCTTGTGGGTAGCTGGACACATGCTTTGTGGTGGAGCTGCTGGGGGGGAGGTCACAGTAAGATTTTAGCTAAGCGTTTTAGTCTGAACATCATGCCGAATATCCGAGAAGGCCATGATGGAGCATGGAAAGATGCTCGAGCTCATCATGTACACACAAGAGTCGACGTGATCCAGGACGAGACTGATTGGGTCGGAGGATGATGGATTTGGGCCTCTACTTGCGAGTAGCCAGACCCTGAACATTAGCTTACTTTTAGCGTCGTGATGTGCCTGAATCCCGTTGATGCTCCCCACGTTCCAGATATGCGACCTTTGGATGTTTCGCTTCTCTTTCTCAACCCGTACCAGTGTATTATCGAGCCGAGGTTAGTCGTGAGTCTATCTTTGTGAACAGTGGAGACGATGTTACCTGTCATTGTCAACTTGTCGTCGTTGTTTCTTTTGGGACATGTTCACACTAGCTTCATCTGGCCTAGTATTCCTACCTCGCTCTAGACTCCAGGAATCAACTGCGGGGATCGAGCCACAGATGTTATTCAACAAGAAGTCACCAGACTTCACAGAAAAATAACATGCCGTAGATATTCCCTTTCAAAAGCCCTGTCGGGACGTGCTACAATCCACCGCCATGAACGCTTCTTCACCCCCATCAACACCACTTTCATCCATACAACTAAACAATGACCATCCAGGGAGTGACCGCACAAGTCCAAAAGATGTACAGCCTTTACCTACGAGGTCGGTGCTCCTGAAATTGTACCTCTCTCACACACTCTCGACCTGGAACGCCCGCACCTTCGAATTCGGCGCCGTGATCTTTCTTGCGACCATCTTCCCCGGCACACTCTTCTATGCTTCTTGTTATGCCCTCTTCCGGTCCGCAGCCGCAACACTCTTCGGTTCCTACATCGGCCGTCAAGTAGACACACGTGAGCGTCTCTGGGTGGTCCGTCAATCCATCATTTATCAACGCTACTCTGTAGCTTTTTCCTGCCTCATCTTGCTGGTCCTCCTCAGTTCTACGCAGAACAAAATTGTGACCATAGGATGCTTCGCTCTATGCGTGGGACTCGCTTGTATAGAGAAATTGGCTTTCATTGGCAACACGGTATCTGTAGAAAGAGACTGGGCAATCGTTATTGCGGATAGTATTGAAGTGCCGAGGGAAGATTTAAACAGTGGTATGAGGAGGATTGATCTGGTGTGTAAATTGATCGCACCTCTGTGTATATCTCTTGTAGATGGCTATTCAACAAAGGTTGCGATTTGGGTGGTATTCGGGCAGAATGCCTTGAGCGTCATGTTCGTATGTGTATTGCCTCTCCTCGTAAATTGCCTTATTGCTAAGCATCTTAGGAATACTTCGCCATCGCCCAAGTTCACAACGCCATCCCCTCGCTCGCCCACCGCAATACCACCATTGACCAATCCCTAGATCTAACTCCTCCATCCTCTCCCCTAACCTCATCTTCCCGTTTCTCCCCTTGGACATCCTATATCCGCAACCCGGCCTTTTTAGCCTCGCTATCACTCTCCCTCACATACCTCACAGTCCTATCTTTTGCTTCACAGATGACAACCTACCTCCTCAACCTCTCCTACACCAGTCTTCAAGTCTCCATCTTTCGACTCCTCGCCGTCGCCGTCGAGCTAAGCGCAACATGTGCCGCCCCCCTGCTCATCCGACGCATCGGCGCCATGCGCGCAGGTCTCTGGTTCGTCAACGAACAACTACTCTCAATTGCCCTCGCCATTGCCATGTTCGCAATGGTAAGAGGTGAAGGAAGCATAGCAGGCGCAGCACTAGTAGCAGGCGTAACATCAAGCCGCCTAGGCCTCTGGGGTTTCGATCTCTCAGTCCAATTCCTAGTCCAAGAAGCCACCCCCGAGACCACGCGAGGCGTTTTCTCCGCCACGGAAGCCTCGCTCCAGAATTTCTTCGAACTCCTGTCTTTCGCTTCGACCATGGTGTTCGCGGAACCGGCACAGTTCAAGTATCCGGTGTACATTAGTGCGGGCGCAATCGCAGTGAGCGCAGCATGTTTTACAGGTTTCGTGCGCCGGGAGCGCGGCCATCTTCTGCATACGTCGAAATGTCTGGAACGTAAATCTAAGGGGAGATATGAAGTCCTGCCAACGATCGAGGAGGAAACGGAACTGGATGATTTTGATTCTACGATTTAGCCCAGCTAATTACATGATAGCAAATTCCCGTTCTTATAACCAGCCGAGGCCGTTCGTGCAAACAGTATTCCGTATCTAACCGCAGAAAGGATACTTATGATATCGGTCAAACAGACATTCTCACGTGAAATGCTAGTTCCCAGTCATAGTTCATTATCATCACTTGTCTTATTATCCCATCCCATCTCATCCCACCTCATCACGTCACATCCCCCAAGCCAACCCACCACGCGTTCACCGAGCCCCGACCGAAAACAAATCCATTACGTCATCTCATCCCCTCTACTAGGCACCAACCTCGGCCCAATCACCGCTTACATAACCCCCTCAACAATTTCCCAGCATCCAGACCTTCACACACCCAGCTGCCACGCACCCAACAACCACGCGTCCACTCCATGTATAGCATGTAGATACCCGGAGTCCCCAGCATCCAGCATTCAACACCAACCACCCACCAACCCACCACCCAGCATCCAGCATCCGGGAGTCACCGCCCTTGCATCGCCGTTGCCGTCGCCACAACTTGTTTCGCCCCACCAGTCCAGCAGACGGCAACACGCAGTAGCCGACCCTCACGTGCCATTGACCGCAAAGGCCGGCCACACACACCTTCATACTCGTAGGTAGCACGGTAGATGGAACAAAGCCAAAGGCCCGATAGAAACGCGGCAACGTGCAGGCGTGTACGTGCGTATGTGCCTGTGTTCATCCAAGCGTGAAAACGATGATGTCGATGATATGCAACTCCCGATTCGGCATGCCGCGTCCGTCTGGCTTGACGTTTGGGATGATAATCACGCAGGACAGGAAAAAGCTGGGCTGGGCATGGATAGGGACGCAGCTGGATGTGTACATGAACATGTATGTACATGGACATGGAGATGGAAATGCAGGTAGAGCGGGGGGCGTCATGAATGCGTAGTCTTTGCAACATTATACCGTACTACTATACTATGGGCAATACTTTGCGGCTCTACGCGACGCGACAGGTCTTCGGGAATATTTCCCTGGCTGAGCAATTGCGTGTTGGATGTTGGGTGTTGGGTGTTGGGTGGTAAATGTTGGGTATTGGGTGTCGGCCCTGCTTCGTTGATGGCCTGTTTGAGCGAATGTGCATGTGTGGTGTGTATCATGTAGATACACAGCTACGTAGGCAAAGCGGTACGCCTGCCCAAACGATTCGCATCGCGTCGAGTTTGGGATGCGGGGAAGGTTGCGAGAACCGGTGCGACGGCCATTAGCGCGTCTGATTTGACGCTGGAGAGGTGCAGGATCCACGTTGGAGCGGTGATGGGTTGAGAGATGTGCGCAAGCGTGGAGGGATAACGGATGCAGCGGATGTAGGTCATGACGGTAGCGTGGTGGCCCTCTGCTTGGTGCATGCACATGGTGAAGATGTGAAACGACAGGAGACGACATGTGAATGTGAGGCTGCGCTGTTTGAAGTCAGGAAGAAAGGCTGTGTACGGACTAGAATACGGCCACAACGTTTCGGAATAGCACCAAACTCAACCCATGCACCATGGCAGCTGTCCGTGATTGATAGCAACAGAGTATGGACGTATAGATTCTATGAAACTGGTATATGGACTGTCAACAAAAACCACTATTCCACCCTGTCCCAACCGTCACGCAATGTGATTCTAATTACTAGCCAAAAACAGCATTCATCCATACCATCGAGCCGAGCGGAGGTGAAGAAAAGAAAATACAAGGGCAGCGCATAAGCATGCCACATTGAAAAGCACCAACGATGACTACTTTTTGTCGCCGCTGAGAACGACAAATTAGAAGGCAAATACAAAAACGGACACGCAATACGACGAGAGAGAGGGGATATAAGCCAAACGAGACATAACAAAAAACATGAACGGAATTGGCAGACCACTTAAAACACGTCTTTGATGCACACCAGATCGTCATACCAGCTGAGAACGCTGATCAAAAGAGATGCGGCTCAAGAGATGTAATACACAAAGTGTGGGTTGAGACATTATGCAAATGAGAAGCAAACAAACATACCACATCCATTATTCAAGGTCTAGCCGAGTTTGGTGGTAACCATGGGATCCCAACACCAAGAAGCGCCAAACCAAATGCGAAAGATGACAGCCGTAACTTTTTTTTTTTTATGCCTATACGCCAGAAGAGAAAAATCAAACTTCGAGTCTATGGTGGAGAAACAACGCCTTGTAGACGTGGGGGGTATCTTGGATGAGAAAACGCGCTAGTTGCGAAGTGGGTAGCTTTTAATTCATGGAAAAGTCCATGCCGGACATGCCTGCACCGGCAACGTTGGTGTTGACGTTCATTCCTTGAAGCGAAGGCATCTGGTTGAAGGCCAGCTCGGGATTGCACCTAGGTGCATGCGTGCGATGGTACTTGAGGCCGTTGAGATTCTTGTAGCGCTTGCCACACATATCGCAGCGGTACGGCTTCTCCTTCTCCATACCGATAGTGCCGGGATACGGTATTGAAGTGATGGGATCGACAATGGAGAAAGTGCCGTCATCGTTTTCTTTGAGCTGCTGGTTCTGGTGACCGTGCTGTGCGTCTATTAGCAAGTGTTATAGTTAAAAAAAAAACATGGGCCAACATACCTGTTTGTGGTACTTGAGGCCATTCTGATTCTTGTAGGCCTTCTCGCAGCCAATGACCGGGCATTTGAAGGGCTTCACCTCCTCGGGGAAGGGGAACTGAGGAACATTGGCTCCGTTCATAAGCTGTTGCTGTTGTAGCCTCTTCGCGAGTTCACTCTGGTCGCCATTGCCAAGTTGGTAGTTCTTGAGTGCAGCCTGCAGCTGTTGCTGACTGAGACCGCCACCCTGCTTACTGAAAAGTCGCTTGCCCGGCTGATCGATGGTTCCATCTAATCCAGCCATTCCAGCACCAAAGGCAGAGTTGCCAAAGTTCATGTCCATACCCTGCATGCCCATCATCGGCTGGTTGAAGCCAACAAAGTCCATATCGAGCTCGGCTGGAGTGCTAGGATGCGACGATTCAGGCGAGGTAAGGTTGTACGTATTGTGCATCGATACAGTTCCAAGCGTGGGCGTGTTCACAGACGATACGGTCGGGTTATTCGGCAGGTTGAACTGCTGTGACGCTGCTGGAGTCGTCGGGGTTGAGGTACGCAGGCCCTGGTGGTTCTGCATTGTGTTTGCGAGGTTCACGTTTAGCGGCTGGGGCTGGTTTTGGTTCTGCATGAACTGGTTCTGGTGATTGGGGAAGGGTGACGGTGTCTCTTCGATGGTGGCGAGGCCGTCTCCCATGTCGTCCATGTCCATGTCCATAGTCTCGAGCGAGTCCATGTCCTGCACAGTGGACAGGTTCGTTCGGTTGAAACCATCCGATCCTACTCGCTGGGTCCGAGAACCGCTGAAGGACCCGGAGCGAGGCTGGAAACCATGTTGAGTGTGCGTGGCGGGTTCGCCTTGTGTTTGCGTCTGGCCGGGCGTGATGGCCGCGTTCGGCGCTCCCGAAGTAGGCGGAAGACCACCCTGGGCCGACCTCGAATTGCGTGAGGCCGGGGCATCTGCGTGCACTTCCTCAAAGTGCTGGAGGACATCGTGCAGATTCGCCAGCGTCAGGCCACAGCAGGTGAAGTCGCGCATGAAATTGGCTTCCATCTTTGGGAGGTAGGATGAAGAGTGGAACGAGGGCGACTGGTTGTTGAAGGAGTTGCCGGTCATCAAGACGCTGTTCACAGGTTAGGCATGCTTTCATCCGAGGGTGCTGTGGTTGGGCACTTACTCTTCGCGGATCCAGGATCCGACGGACATGGCGCCAAAACTCATGCCATTCACAAGACTGCCCATGTTGTTATTCGACTCGCGGCGCGGGCGGTCCTTCATCGATATGGGGCGGGCACCGCTGGCGTAGAAGGAGCTGCCGAGGCCGTTGCTGAGGGAGTCGCGATGGGCACCCAGGCTGGGGCGCGTAAAGTCGGAGCTGGAGCCATTTGGCGTGGGCTGGCCGGACGTCGCCGTAATGTCGCGCGCAGCACTGGCCTCGCGCAGGGCAGACGTGAGGTTCGACGTCTGGTTTTGCGGAGAGTGGGAGCCGAAGCGCGGGGGGGTCGCAATGTCGATGGGCGGGGGTTCGTGTGCCATGTCTTGCAACACGCCGTGCGTTGGTGGACTGTCTGGAAACAGCGGAAAGCTGCAGTCGCCCGTGTCTTCGAATAGCAGGTCCGACTCGGGCAGCGCACACAGAGATGCGCCGAGCTCGTGCGGCTTGCGGTGCCAGGCGAACGAGGGTGCGCTGTCCTTCTTGTGGCGGCCAAGCTGCGGCGATGCGGACGGCTCTACAGGCGTGGTGATGGGCGTGGTTTCTGCGGTGGATTCACGCCCTCGATCGCTGGCGAAGGGCGAGTGGCAGAGGGGTGGCGGCGAGGTCTCCTGGAAATCCAGCTTCGCGGTCGCCGAGGGAATGGTGGGAATGAGGCTATGGGGGGATGGGGGAGAGGAGGGGGGGTGAGAGGATGTAGGCGATGACGGGCTGAGGCGGCGGGAGTGGGTCCGGATGAGTGAGCGGCTGCAGACACACTGGCGTGGGTGCGGGTAGAGATGGTGTGGGCGTGGAAGCGGATGTGGGCGTGGGCGTGGACGTACGTGAAGGTGGTTGTGACCGCGGGCGTTGTCGATGACTCGAGTTTGGAGAAGCAAATCAGGGTCGATGCTGGGCGAGGGTCGAGAGAGAGCAGTGCAACACAGTCGCCGCTTCGAGAAAGAAGACGCAATGATTGTATGCACTGGCAATAGGGCCGCGGGCGGGATAAATACCAGGACGTGAGCGAAGCGGTGACGGGCGGCTTTGACTCTGCCGAATCAGCGTGGGTTGGCGACGGTGCGCTACTTGGCCGCCGGCGAGGATGGGATGCCACTGAACCTGAACTTGGCTGGGATGAGATCGGCGAATGTGACGACAGTGTTGGCGACTTTTGATTAACAATGGAGGTAGGTATCTATGTATGTGGAGAGAGAGAGTGTGTGGGAGGGAGGGAGGAAGAGAGTATGTATGTGTATGTGTGTGTGTGTGTGTGTGTTTGGATGCAATGCTATAGATGTGGATGGCTAAAAAAGTAGTGGAACTCGCTCTCCTACCAACCTGATGGTCAGTTTAGATAGCCTCCCTCTACAACTGATTCTATCCATCACGGTCGGGCCATTGCAATGATTCGCACCTAACACCTCGGCCACAGGGCTGGCTGGTTGCCTCTCATTGCCTGCCGGTGTTGCCCACACCCCTCCCCCCTGTTGCGTTGCTCGCGGTTTCATCGGCAGCTTGTAATTGCAACTGCACTGCACTCACTGCACTGCGCTTCACTGGACTTGACTGCGCTTCACTAGACTTCACTGCGCTTCACTAGACTTCACTGCGCTTCACTAGCCTTCACTGCGCTTTTACACTCCAGCCACACCATCATCGTCCATGACTCCACAACATACCAATCTGTGGGATACTACATGTGGTATCTGAACCACTGTGGCTGTGGCTATGGTGGTAGGTTAATAACCTCTTTCAACACTTCAAACCATAGCCCCCCTTTCCACACGTGTCTCTGCTCGCTCTACTCTGCTCTGCTCTGCTCTGCTCTGCTCTCTCTGTGTCCCGCTCCATGCGCATCATGACAGACCCACCGCTGCTCGGTGATTTGGGCCCTGCTCCCGCAATCCAACGACTCTCCATTCGGGCCTGCTAGCCCATCAAGGCGAGGTCGACGTCGGTAGAATGTCGCACGCTATAATCGGCTTCCCAAACTCGAACTCGGCTGTCTATCTTCTTTGGGCGTCTGTCGGGATGCCTCGAAGCCACGGTAACCGCTATTAGCCTGTCGTCCTGTGTGGTACTCCGTACATACATAGTACATGGCGCAGGCCAACCTGACCGCGGAGAAGGCACTTCGTACCTCGTCTCAACCCGACCAGTATACGACGTAAACACAAGCCTTCCGACGCCGTTCCAGCCGCTTCATTCGCCGGTGCCCGATCCCGCAAGAGTGGGTCACTGTGCACTCTCAAGCACGCGTACCATCGTAGTTTCGTGCAAACGCTGCAAACGCTCACCAGCAGAGCCTCAACCCCCAATCCCCCCCCCAAAGCCTTGCTACATAAAGTATCGTCACCACCCTCGTGACCTTTTCCGATCACCGGACCGCTCTACTGGACCAATCAACATTCGTCATCCCTGTTCATTTGCAATCCAGGGCGAGAATTAGTTTGATTGGTGTTTAATTTCACTATATTATGGGACCCTGCATATGCCTTTCTCCACTCTGACAGTAGGCCTGAATTGCTGTGATTGTTATTATTATACGGAGTAGTATGGAATACTGGTGCACAATACACATCTGCTATTGTATGTGTCTACATGGATACTACGGGGTATTATAGAGTTGCTGCGTGCCCTCTCCGTATTTTGCAGCGTGTTGAACACTGCCAATCTGAATTCCATATCCTCACATGCCCCCGTACAGGATTGAGCATGCAGTAAAGACCACCCATCCATCCATCCATCCATCCACCATCCATCCACGTCAATGCTGAACGTCGTTTCATTTCCCCGGATAATATCGGCAAACACATCTCCTGGACACGCATACTTGCAGACGTGTACACATGTGGCGTGCTAGCCCCGGATCTTGAGGCTCGAGACATTGGGGCTCACGAACGCTGCCAAGCTCTATGCGGGCCCTACCCGAGCCAGATCCGACGAGCCCACCGTCACCCACAGCTGCTGCTGGACATGGTATACCACCCGATCGGCACCCATTGACCTCGAATTCTCCGTCCGAAGCATCCTTTTTTCATCTTAAAAGTAATCTTCCGAACAGGGAACAGAGTAGTAACAGCAGCAGCATCAGCCTGGCTCTCAATTCTACTCGTCTGTACCACACACACCCAACAATCCACGGCACCATTCTGCGGTACATCACTGCCTTTCAAGGTCTTTCCCTACCGTCCTGCCTCTTTTAGCAACTCAGGCGACGCAAGAAAACCGACGGCGACGTCCCAAATTCCGACATCCAGGACAGCACTACCCCTTACGGTTAGGCGCGGCTCACCGCCTGTCAATCATGCAAGTCATTGCCCTGCCGCCAATGGAAAATCACGCTACCGTTTTAGACCCCTCGCACTTTCAACAGCGAATACGAAGTATGTACATATACACTACTACCCTTGCAGAAGCATCATCTTGTGAGCTGTGATTCCTACCAACTTCTTCTGCTGAATACACAGATATATTTGTGGTGACGCCAGATACTGCCTAGTTTCTTTGATTGATTGGTTGATTGATATGATGCGGTGCACACCTGCATTTCTGCACGCCGCGGAGTTAAACAACCGCTCTTCCCCACCATATATACCTTGGATACATATAATCGGCAATGAACAAATACAAACTATCCTATTCTCTCTATAATCTTCCTTTTCTGGATCTCTAACCTTGGAACTGCTTGGCCTTTGCAACTGAATTCGAGGGCATCTACTTCACATCCGTCTTACGAGATACATTGCTTTTTACTCCGTACAGTGAATACGCTCGCTCTACACAGCCTATCCCGGGGTCGATTCAATAGCTATTGTAAAAGATGATACATGTGGGTTTCCGTAGCACGCGCTTGGCCTGTGTCATCGTCGTCGCGCCCAGCCTGGACCAAGCAGCGGCCTGGAGGTGAGCATAGTGGGGACTTGAAAGTGCAGCCCCCATCTACTATAACATAGTCGCTCAGTCTAGTGAAATAACGATACGCTTTGTTTGTTTTGCTGTCCGTAGTGCTAGGAGGTTGGAATCGTTGTAGCTCTTAGAGATGTCCTTGGAGGGGTACGTAGGCTTTGAAATATGGCCCAGCCAGTCCATCAGAGCAACTGTGTGTGCCCAACATCAAAAGAAAAGGATTTGAACCCCTAGTAGAAAAAAAAGAGCACCATGAGAATGCTGCTTCTGGTAAACCAAAAGCATATAATACAATATAGATGGTTACAATACAGGTGGGGCATTATTTGGGGGTAAAAGCGGGTCACAGCGGAAAACCACAATTACAATACAAGGCCAGCCTCACCACAACAACACCCCAAGGAGCCCCGCAGATATCCGGCCTATCGAATAATACCAAGCCTTCAACATTCCTTCCAAGTGCTACGTATTGCGACCAGGGAGTCCATCCAGTCTGACGACGATGATTGGAAGGCCGTATATGTTGCCAGCCTCATATCTGATCTCGGTCAGCCCACTTGCTTAAGTACTCAAAAGACTACACTGTTTGAATCTAGCCCACCACACAATCCACAACCGTGTCCATAGCAACCACCACCCCACACACTCGGCCACTTGCACATCACCAAGCCGATTCTGACATACCATTTCTCTCATGTCGCATCAAGCTGCCCCACAAACACCACGGTCGGCCCGACTCGTCATTCACGAATATAGAATTACGTTATGACGCTGCACGGTCAGACAATCCAAGTATCAGCTATACTCATTCCGTCATCGATGGAAGCTACCGTGCGTGGCTGGTGTGCACAGGCGAGAAACCAATGATCTGTACCATGCAGACATGCTAGATACATACTCCGTATAATTAGTTTGACTGTATACCGCAGTAACACGGTGCTCCGCTCGGCGGTACGAAAGCTATATCCCAGCGGAGATCATTTGATGGCTGGGGTATAGGACCGTTGAATCGGGCCGCTATGGAAACGGCTGCGCAGGTATATCGAAGGTAGAAGCTTCGTTGAGATGCAGCTAGGTTCAGCGTAGAAACGATGTTTACGGTTCCAGGTTGTAACTTTCACGATAGCTGCCACGTTTGGAGTGCGGGATTGGCAACTTTACGTTGCACACTATCGGCTATCGAACTCCCTCCCCCCCCCTCCCCAAGTACGATGCGGAGAAACTGCGGAGCGAAGAATCAAGCAGAGATAAGCTGATACCTGATTCTGTCTCGCTGGCATCGTCTGTTGGTTGGCGTGTCGGACCTTTTGCTAGGCTGTGGCAAATGTCATCGGGATTCTCTGATACATGTACAATACATGGCAGATCTTGGGTGAATGTTTTGCCGGTATTGTCCTCGCCCAAACATCACGATACAAACAGACTGACTGCACTGCGGCGCGGGCATGGCTGAGTCGGTGTGTAAGGAGTAAATGCTAGCTGTAGGGTTCTATTGTATGTCAGTCATCCAACACAACCCCTTGGTCGGACCTTCTACAAAGTCAAGCCTCAGGCAATACGTAGTCCGTACATTCAGCTGTCTGAATCGTCGTCGATACCATTGATGATGAAACTGATGCGGGGTAGCTGGCAGCACGAGGTGACGTCGTTACGGGTTTAAATCGGGGCGTGGCATTACTGATTAAACCTTCCTCGATATAACCGAAAACTATGGCTATCCTTATTGTTCACCCTCCGAGTTCAAGGTCTCACCATAAGTCGGAGAAACACTACAATGAATATAAGTCCGAGCGATGTGAATTTCTCAATCTATTGAAGCCGAATATCTCTTTTTGTAGTCATTCTTCTGGTTCGCGAAGACACTCCTCGTGGGTTTTCTCCACATTACAATCTTGGAGAGTATCTCCACAGGCGCCCTTGGCATTCCTACACCGCCAAACTGCGTGAGTACGGAGGCTAAGAGACGCCTGTAGTATCTGTCTAGATGAGTTGAAAGAGTTACCATAAGTAACAAGTATAACAATAAGGTCATAATACACTATAGTTGTATCTTTTTGAGATCATCTGCACTACTGGATAGAACACGTGGGCAATATGTTGCTGTAGTGTGTCTTTATGCCAAGTAAAAGTCTACAAACTCTCAATATAATTAAATGTCGGATATATATATAAACCTCAAGATCCTAGGATCTTGTACGGTATGACCCTTCTGCTGTCATATTAAAGAATCTGCAACTGGACAATTGCGTGTTTTTGATAGATACTATTTAGAAGCTCATGAAAAAAAAAGTAGTGATTTTCATGTTCAAGGACTCGTAAATCAAAGTCCATAACTGGGCGTCCTCTGGCACTGAGAGCACATGGAAAAAGAGCCAAATGATAGTTTTTCGAGCAGAGATTTCCGCAAGTAGATATCGAAGTGCATTTGTATCACGAAGAAGTGCTAAGCTACAATTTCTTTCAATGATAATTAATGATATTACTACGGACAAAAGTCCATTATACACAGGAGCATAACATAATTTTGCTTTTCGAGATAGCACATTATAGCTAACTTGCCCAAACCGCAAAGTTCCCAATCCAAGTAGTTCCAGACTACCTCATTACCATGGTGACGACCCACCCGAATTCAACCAGACAATGTGAATCTACCTGTCATTGATACTCCTTGTTTCTCTCCGCAACTCAGGAGTGGGCCCCCATCTTTTGCAGTCTCCTCCCCCGTCCGCACACGCCTTGTGAGCATGACCGCAGGTGCATGTTACGAGTAAATCTGCGAACCAAGTCGTGCAGTAGCAACACCATCGTCTTGCCCAATCCGGCTTTGATTGCTTGAAGTCGTTTACGAGCCCTGTGGTTTCGACTACAGCCATCTTCCTATTTTGGGACCGTAGTCGTCGAGGTTTTTGGGTGTAGTTTTAGGTCTTGCTATTAGTAGGTAGCGCTAGAGAGTTCTTCGCTTCTGTTTGGAGATTAGTACGCTTTGATAGAATTGTAAGAATATAGAGAGGATTTGACTGGGATTTATATACTTTACAATGTCACTTGTTCGTTACAGGTCTTGGGTTGCACGTTTTGGCTAACTCGACACTTTTGTTTTCAGTACTGCTCTTGATGAAGGGTACAGCAAACGTGGGGGGGACTTCAATGTTGTTCGGTTTTGAGCCGACACTTGTCGTTGCTTTGATGTTATTGCAATTACACGCAATCGATGCAAGTGTTGATGAAAGATGGAAATCAAATCTTGTGAATTGATTTTGCCTATGAAGTAGTGTATGATACCATGTCAAGAATAATTGGAGAACGGAGTGATAGTATAACAACAAGCATAAGATTAGATAGTAGTTTGATGTTAACGTCTTCTAGTAATCGAAAAGACTTCAATTCACTCTATGATGCTATTCTTATTCAAGAGTCAAGTAGTCTCGATTGATATTGTAGCGCAAATTCTGATAGATAAATCTCCTAATTTTGCACAACCATGTCCTGTGGGAGAATTGACAACTCGATTCCATGAAACAGTACAACTGAATAGTTACTAACACAATCACACCCATCTAACCTTTGACATGGTAAATTAATGTGAAGGGGAGAACACTTTCGCTAGCACGATTACCAGCAGCTCAATTGTCTGTATTCCCGCACACAGCTATCGGATGTGTGGTTTCCTTACTCACAATCTTTGGAGTAACGATTGAAGATGGCGTTAGCAAGGCGTGATGCATCATGCAATAGACTAAAGAGTACGATTTTTAAAATTGCTTGTATTTTTATAGAAGTAAGGGCCAGCTATATACCCATTTACGCTAGCAGTGCAGGTAAGTGTGATCCATCGCACTTTGTTGTTGCGATCTCGTGGAAGTACGCCTCCATGAGATTTTCTCGTCTTCTATGACACTACTTTTCTTACCTCCTTTTGAAATATAGAACTTAGAAAAACTTCCAAGGGCTTATCAAGTCCAGAAGCCCTTTCACATCCATCAAAAGACTCCAACTCAATCGTACTAAATCTTATTGAGTAGCACTCCCAATCGGTCGATGAAATTCTTTCCTACATGATCATTGTAGTTGGACATGTTGAATGTGATATGTGACCATCAGATTCTGATGTCAGGTGCAGGAATGGACAGTTGAACTTCAATGCTTCTAATCAGCTATATGACGCGCGAACTGTGAACGCGCACTCACGTGACTTTTCAAGAATGGCCGGAACGGCAAGGAAATTGATATTCATGCACAACCAATAAGCATCTATTGAAGGGGATAAGTGACGTTTACTTGAAAAGCAAAGATCTATCTGTATTCAGTGCTCTCGATAACAAACCATGCTCATGCATCTGATGTTTGCCGAGGCATGTTGTTTATAGGCCTTTTTCATCTTTTCCACATCAATCTGGCGATCTATTTCCTCCTGTGAACTAGTTTCACCTTAGCATGCTCGGCAGTATTTTGTGCTTCTCAAGCGTGCGCAGCATATAGATACTTCCACAAGGAAATATTTCGGCCGACCTGAGTATACCATAACTCTAATGTGAGAGAATAGAACCTTTACCCTTTAAGCTAGCCCTACCCTGAAGCTATCAGTAAACGTACGAGGCCTAAAGACCTCTTAAATAATGTAAAACAGTTTCAGGAAGTTAGATTTGTTTCTAACCTGCATAAGTAAGATTTTAGTATATCAGCAACACGTGACTTAATGTTATATCTGATTAACTGAATGGGGATATTTGTATGGCCGACGTGTTTTTCCTTGGCTGTGTCACGTGCCTATTCAGGCTAGAACAACTTATCGCTCGTATATCGTCCTCACTTGACCTCAGCTCGATCGGCTTACAACCCACGTATATGGCGTATTAACGCGCATCTTGTAACTCTCAATACCCCGCGACATACAAGTTTAGCGCTATACAATGGAAAGAAGGAATGCATCACACCCCGTGTCACGGTCTCTGGCACCCTGGACGACTAAATCTGAATGCTATTGGATGTTCTTGACCTTGCGAGAACTTCCTCGAGGGGTTTACGATGCACTCGAGAACCCGTGTTTGGATCAAGGCGAATTCAAAGGAGGTCTTGGAACTATCATAGTTGTGAGATATAGGGAGACGCCAGTCGGTTTGTGGACCCTAGGCTTTTGTGCTGAGCTTCTTCTGAAACAAGCATATCTTTTTGGATATCGAGCTAATTTTGAAAAAGGTCCATATGAAGAGATTATGCTCTTGCCAGGAATCTTTACGGTTCCTCTTCCAGATGGCGGACCTGCTGAGATACCAAAGGAAGCACTCCGAATTTGCCGTATCTACGTCTCGCAGCGCACGACTACTTACAACGGTCGGTTGAATTGGAACATTCCAAAGCATCTTGCACGTTTCCACTTCTCCGCCCCGCCGACCCTGGCTGGTGAAACTCCACCAAACACTCTCGACATAGCGGTTTACCCTCCAGGGAGTGAAGAAGGTGACGGAGTGCCTCCCTTCTTTGCTTGTACACTCCAGCCATTTCTTTGGATTCCTTCTATGCCTTTTAACTCAAAATGGATGCCAATGAGCACGGTACAAGCGCAACCACCGCTTCCTGAGGCAGAAGGGCATAGAAGGGCGGTTATGTCGGAGCTCCAGGCCGAAAGCGACGGCAATAGCAAGATTGACGACTACGCCATTAGCCCTGCAAACGAAGTGGGACTTTTAGCAGGAACCGATTTGTGGCGTTCATACCCTGTTGATGCGGCCGCTCCTCGAGCGCGAGGCTGCTGGGTAACGTTGCACGAGACCGCAGAGTATCAGGGAGAGACAGACTGGGCGAATAAATACTGGCCTCAGGATATTCGACCATGGGCAGTTGGCCTCTGGCTTGAGGATTCGAAGATGGATATTCCCACCCCGTTGGAGTGGAAGCTTTAAGTCACGTTTTCTTTCCTTGGTTCTCGTTCATTTCCATGTCTCCGCCTGGCACCCCTGTCACAGGGCAAACGACCCAGAATTAACGCGTTCTTGCCGTCTCCGCGTACATGTGTCTTTCTTTCTATTGATAATCTATAACATTTCCTTCGACTTCAATTGGCAACTATTTGTATTCTTGCCCGTTAACAAACAACTTCAACCGCAATTGATTTATCTCACCAGGACTAGAAATAGCAAGGGGGATTCCAAAATCAGCCAATACTTTTCAGCATGAAATTTTATGCGATAGGTTACTCCTCAAAGGGTAATCGGAAGCTAATCAAACGCGACGTCAAGGAGGCTCTCAAGGCAGCCCGTTGGAGGATAAGCGATCCCAACACATTGACCTCCAAAAACGCCTTCGATCCTATTTTCCCACGAGTATCGAATCAAACACTACGCCTGCAAATAATATTGACAGCACGGTTTACGGGAATAATCAGTCATGAGATCATAGTATCGAAGTGTTGATATCAACTGTAGCCATCCGACAACAGGGTACTATCTACATTTTGCTATCCACAAATCCTTTCCAGTTACAGAGCCGTGTCATTTTGACAGCTTCCACGTTGGAGATCGTCTAAACGCATGATATTACTTATGCCCCCCGCCATCTTCGCGTGACTTCAACATCTTCCTTAACAAGTTATCAGCCCGGTACAAGGCGTGCCCTCACGATACGAAAGACCGATGAATCGATCGAGGGTTCGGTCTCATTATATTTCCTACCTCCCAACAAACACCCTATAACCTCTAATACCCGATGAATTCTGGCCGCGGATACTTCACCACCACTAGCCGTGATTACGAGCTGGGCAATGATTGCTTGATGAAGCTAATTCTCGACCTTGAAACGCTACTAGCTGAGAGCTGTGCACGCTGTTGAAAAACTGCTGGTTGAATTTTAACCCAGGGTGCATACGCATGTGCTTCTGCTTCAATTCGGTAGCCCCCTTCTTTAGTTACTCATGCAAATGTTGATAAGTTGCAATCAAAACGTTCCGTGCTCTTACCACCGAGTATTTCATGCTATTTAACAGGCGAGCAGTACCAAAAGTACAAACTCGACAAACAGTTACAGAGCATCCTTCAAGTCGACGTACGGTCGGAGTTCTCACCTCGGAATATCGGCGTAGTCCGAACATCGGCATACCGCGTTGAATCCACACGCTAGTGACCAATACTTTCCCTTCCCCATGGCTCGTTTCCCCGCTGAAGAAAAAAAAGCACATCATAGACTGCCGCCGTTCATCTGACTCCAAAGTCCCACAATTCGCACCCTCATTCTCTTCGAACCGGTCCTTTCAAGTCCGCTTTTGACATCGAAACAGGTGGTTTTTTGCCGGCAATCTCGAATCATTTCTAGGGACTACGTACGTGCTTAAGCGAAACTGCTTTGACGAATGAGCATCGACCTCAAAGGCAGCACGCCAGGACTACCACCGACTGCCATTGACGATGAGTCGAGAGCGGTCAATGAAACGAGAGATGCAGTTTCTCATGATGATGACGCGAGCTGCGAGTATCCAGAAGGTGGATTGACAGCTTACCTAGTTGTCTTGGGCAGCTTTTTTGGAACCACCGTTGCGTTTGGGATGATGAATTCGGTCGGCATCTGTATGTAAGCGATCTCTTTCTTGTCGAACTTTGCAATTCAGCTTTCCCCATCGGCATCCTTTGGCGCTATGTTTCTAGTCAACGATTCGATTACAGCTCTGTACACTCCTTGCTGGGGTTTCATGAGCACTCACCTTCTTGCGATCGCTGAAATTAGTCCTTTGCATCTAGCAAAGACATTTTTAACTTCTTGCGATATGTTCACCCTCATCTCCTTTTGGTTTTCAAGAATCCGATTTAGTAGTGACTACTGAGTCCCATCATCGCAAATGGATTTTCTTTACTAACCCTCCAATACTCTCGAATGCATTCAATCAATTGACTCATTCACGTTATCCATGTACAAGTCTCATCGGAAACGACTACCTTTTTCCTTTTCATTTGCAGAAACCTCGCCCTAACACCTCCACAGTCCACCAGTACCTCAGCGAACACCAATTATCCGAATACAGTGAATCGACAATTGGCTGTAAGTAAATTCCATATATACAACGTTTTGCCATACCACCGTTGCTCCTCCATCTAAACATTGACATCCAAACCAGGGATCTTCTCCGTCTACGTCTTCCTCGCCTTCTTCTGCGGCATCCAGATCGGTCCCATATTCGATGCCCACGGCCCCCGACTTCTCGTATTAGCAGGAAGTATATGCATTTCCGCATCCATGCTCCTTCTAGGCCTCTGCACAGGTACGCTATCATCCTTTCCTTCCCTAACACCACCAACATCGGCACTCGGACTAACGATCAATCTAGAGTACTGGCATTTCATGCTGGTCTTCGGTGTTATGGGTGGTACAGGTACATCTCTAATCATCACACCTGCCCTAGCCTCCGTGTCGCACTTCTTTCTAGCCAAGCGCGGAAACGCCACTGGGATAGCTGCGGCTGGTGGGTCAGTCGGCGGTATCGTGTTTCCCCTCTCTTTGCAAAAGCTGTTTCCAATGATGGGCTTCGCATGGGCAACGCGGATCATCGAGTTCATCTTCGTGGCATGTTGTTGCATTGCCACGGCTCTGATAAGGAGTAGACTGCCAGGCAAAGCGGGACAAAGCGTCATGCCTGACCTCAACATCTTCAAGGATAAGAGTTATTTGCTTTTGACGGCGGGAATTTATTTGATGGCAAGTGGATTTCGAATCACAAGGCTTTGGAAGGGGAGCGTAATTGACTGATGAGAATCATATTTAGGAATGGGCGCTTTTTGTCCCAATCACTTATTTAAGCTCCTTTGCTACATCGACCGGCACTCTCCCCCCGGCATTCTCGTACCAACTCCTCGCCATCTTCAACGCCGGCTCTTTATTCGGCCGTGTAGCATCAGGTTACATTGCCGACAAACTCGGTCGATTCAACAGGTATGTTCCGTATCTTCATCACACACACACACACACACACACACACACACTTTCCTCCTCCATTCCATCTCCTTAAAAGACCCCCGAATCTTCCCTTTTACCCATATTAACGTAACAACCCCAACAGCATGATCGCCGCCCTAGCCCTCTGCACCGCCACAACAGTAACCCTCTGGCTTCCCGCCTCCATCCTCCCCCCAACCACCACTCCCGCCAACGCAACCGTCATAAAAGTCCTCTCAATAATCTACGCCCTCTTCTTCGGCTTCGCCTCTGGCTCCAACATCTCGCTCACCCCCGTCTGCATCGGCCAACTCTGCGACACCAATGAGTACGGTCGATACTTCGCCACGTGCTACACAGTCGTTTCGTTCGGCACGCTGACGGGGATTCCCATCGCGGGGAGTCTGATTTCTGCTGCTGGAGGGCATTATTGGGGCGTTGTGGTTTGGACGTTTGTTTGCTATATTCTGAGCTTGGGGTGCTTTGTTTGGAGTCGGGGGCACCGGGTGGGGTGGAAGTTGGGGGTGAAGTTTTAGTATCTTGGGGAAGAGAATGTGGATGTGTAGTGGGTGGGAGAAGGTTCGTAAAGTGTTCGTTTGATCGGACTTGGTGGCGGATGATGTTCGGGGACGATGCTGCGTCAAAGATTGGAAGAATGCTATAGACTCGCTAAGAGGTACACAGTAAATTCGCGGCGTCTATACCCAATGGCTTTGTTCCTACACATGTTCCCATACATCCGTCACTTTTATACACTGCCAGTGGCCACATCACCGAATCATCCCAACCAGCTACTGCAAAAACGCGATCAACGTCTCTAGCATCTCCCTCTCACTCGCCTCGACCTCCAACACCCCATCCAGCTGCGCTTGCAACGTCCGCCTCACATCCTTCAACCCCTCATCTCTCTCACCCAGCTTCTCAACGATGGCCGCCTTCGCCCCATCATCCTCAGCCACTAACCAAGCAAGCACAGCATCCACCCTCTCCAAACAATACAACCCCTCATCAAGCCTACTCGCCGTATTCTCCATGTCGATCTCCTCTTTTTCTTCGTCGCTGAGCCCTCTCTTCCTCTCAGCAAGTCTCGCATCAAAAGCAGCAACACGGGCAGCATAACCCCTCCGCAGCGTGATCAACTTTGTAATTTTCTCGTAGTCTTTCTCAAGGAATTTGGCAAGAATGCGGAATCGTGAGTCGGAGTTTGCGGGAAGCGAGCGGAGGAGGGAGGCGAAGAGGCCGAGAATGTGTTCCGTTGTAGTGGGGTCGTGCTTCTTAGCCTTGGAGAAGGTGCTGAAGAGAGGTTTGAGGCCGCGAGCTTCGACTAGTCGGTCGCATATGGGAGCTGCGGTGTTCGATGGTTCTGCCAATGACATGTTAGGCTTGCTGATCCCATCAGACGGTCGATAGGGGACACGTACCAAGTACTGCTTCTTTGCCTTTGTCTTTGGAACCATTGCCATTGACTTGTGCTTCTTCGGTCGAAGGTGACGCTTCAGCGTATCCGCAAGCATGATCCAATACCTTGAGCGAGCGCGACTTGCTCGTTTTGCCGTCCCGCACCATGAGCAGGCAGAGCTCTACACCTTCCGCCTCTAGAAATTTCATTTTCCCGCCCGGTTCATCGACCAGCGAGGTCAAGCAATTAAACAGATTCTCCATGTATTCCTCCTCCGCGCTCTCTTTCTCTGCATCATCTCTCCGATATGGCGCTAGCTGTGTCATGATAATCTCAACCCCGTTTGCCTCAATCGCCCGTTTCCGATTCGGGACCGATGATTGTGTGAGGATGGAGAGAATTTCGGAGGCATATTGCTTGTTTTGTGTGGTAGGCTTCTCCTGCTCTTGGATGCGGTTGAGCAGCCATGTGAGGAGCTTCGCCTCCCTGCCGACCACATCCAAGTTGGCGGGCTGCGAAAGCAGATTCTCAACAATGCTGAGCGAGTGGTATACGCCTGACGCGTCTGCCGGATCACTTTCGTTGAAGCGGCTGAAATTGGAGATGAGCAAGCCTAGAAGATCTGCGTCCAAGAAGGCTATGACCAGCGCATCCCATTGCTCCTGTTCCACCTCAACATCCTCATCCGTAAGCTCCGATATCATCTCCATGGCCGCGATGGCAATATCCGTATTCTCGTGGGCTAGCAGTCCGACCAATTTGGCGGATGCGGTGCTCTTCGCAAATTCCCCGTAGAGCTCTGAATGCTCTGAGAGTATGCTCAGGTCCTTTATCGCCTCGTCCAGGTCGCCTTCCGAATCCATAAACTTTGTGGGGTCGTCTTCATACCTAGAAAGGTAATGTCAGCCAAAATCCAACCAAAACCGGCGCGAACGAGCTGGAAAGGTAGGCGAGATGCGTACTTTGCGCGCAACGAAGAGTTCCTATCCACCTTCTTCTCGAAGCCCAGTGCCAGCTTCCTCAGCCATGCCAAGTCGTATTTATCCTCCCCAATCGCCCCGTCCCCATCCCGCGCATCCAAATAATCCATAGCGTCTTTTGCATCTTCGTCTATGCCGTCGCCGAAGAACCTTCCCTCGTCGTCATCGCCGTCTCCGTCGCCCTCGAAATCCGGGGGTAGAGATGGTCCCGCCTCGTCATCATCGTCACCGTCATTACCATTGGCGTCTTCCCCCTCTTGTTCTTCGGCTACGGAAGCATGCGATGCGCGCTTAACGTCGGTGTTGGTGGAGAGCTTTGCGGATTTGTAGGCTTGTGTTGGGTCGGCTGAGGAGGGGTTTCCGAATTTTCGCTTGTTCAGCCCGGGTGCACTTTTGAAGAGATCGTCTATGCTGGTCATGGCGGTGTAATTATATGACTGAATGGTTGGGCGTATGCGAATACCAAGAGTTGCTGTGTTTGGGACCTCACTTTCTACAAGTCGCTCAGGTGCAGTAACAGGCTAGTCTTCATTGGGCATAGTTGACTTCCGTCCCCCATCCTCTTATATGCAAGTGCTCAATACATGTTGTACGAGACTCGACGGAGTAAATTTACAAGGATAATATCGAGCATGTTCAAAATCATTGTTCTCAGCACAATGCCGAAGAAATCATGTGGCATTTCCCATGTATCAAATACACAGTTACGAAGTGGAGTGCAATGAAGAGGAAAAGTTCATGAAGAAGCTTGACGTGCCTAAACAGTCCTTGCCTCCGACCAAGTTGGTCCTGTCCAATGAATACACTTCATTGTCCCGCCCGCCCACTCAATATCCAAGGCCTACGTTCCCAAAACCCATCCTTGATGATGTCAACATGTTCCATCACAATCTTTGCCTTTGCCCTCTTCTTCCTATCCTTGTCTCGCTGCGTTCTACTCAGTTTGATCGGCCCTCCCTCGCCACTTCTATCAATTTCAGCCCCAGACCCGGCCAGCCAGCCACCATATTCTTCCATTTGAGACTTGAACTTCATCTTGGGTTGCCCTTTCTCCTTCTCCGCCTCTTCTCTCTTTGGCTTTGAACCATGTTGATATCCGAAGGGCGGATGAGAGTGTGTGCGCCCGCCTTGTGAGTGGGATGGGGAGGAGGTTGAAGCTCCCCAGTCGAAACTTGCGAACCCGCTTTTGGATCGGCTCGTGCTATTTTTGGGAGGCGTGGTAGAGTGTGGCAAGGAGGATAGTGGTGCTGAGTGTAGGCGTGAATGCGAATAGGTCCGCTTTGTAGACCGCGGAGACACCGAAACAGGAATCACGTGGTTCACCATCATGCCCTCTATATCTACATTCTCGTTGTTCGGCTCCGTTTGATCAATTTCACTGTCGATGCCCAAGCGTGCGGTGTCCCGTGTTGGTGAGGCACTCCATTCCTGAGGTGCTGAGCCCATGACTGCACCGCGCGTGTAGGTCGCCCAGTCATCTGCTGGTGGCGAGGGAAGTCCTCTCATTGCCTTCAAGGATTTTGGGGTAGTTTTGGCAATGTTTTGATCACGGCCTCGGTCCCGGTCTCGGCCAAGCATCAAAGAGGTCATGCCAACATTTTCCTTGTCCTCAGCTCTGAGCATGGAGTAGGATTGCTGGGAAGGGAGGGATAACTTTCGTGGCGCAGCATTGACAGGGATCGAGGAAATACGTAGGGGGATCTGGGGCGGGCCGAAGTTGAGGATTGACATGCTAGGACTACGCTTCGGAATCGGTTTAGACGATGATGCGGCAACACTTATTGATTTTGATAAGGATGCGGAGGCCGAGTGGGCGGTGGGTTTCATGTTCTGCTTATAACTCGAACTTGTACGAGTAGGTATCGAGTCGATGATTGGGAAGTTGGTGTTGGGTGACGGGAAGGGCGAGAAGTTTGTGTGCAACGTTGGGTTTGGTGGGTTCAGAGATGGTGGCGGTCGTGTACTTGGTCGAAGAGTAGGTGGCGGGAGGGGTAGAGGCGTAAGTACGGGTAGTGGCTGTCTCATGGTTGTCCCGTTTACAGCTGGGGGCACCTGACAGAAGGTTTGCGGATAGGCGAGTGAAATCTTGTCTGACATTGGGAGAGGAAAGACCGGTATCGACAAGGAATGTGGTGATGGCGGAGGAGAGGGCGTCGTGGACGTGGAAAGGAAGGTTGGACCTCTTGATGCGATTGGGTCTGAGGCTCCTGATAGCGGGGAGTCCCGCAAAAGACTGGGCTGCGTGCGTTCGAGCGGTTCTGACACTGGTCGTGCTAGTGTTCGTTTTGGCTGTGGATGCGACAGAGGTGGCGGCGATGTTGCTGCTGTCTGCGGTATAGGTGATTGTTGTGACGCCACGGGGAAAAACTACTCGATTAGTTACTGTCATGGTTGGAGGTTGGGTAAGCGAATGCCTACATCTCGATACAGCACGCTTCCTTTCTTGAAGATCTCGGGCTCGTTGTTGTAGTTGATCCCAAAGCAGGAGAATAGTATTTCGTTCTTGTCATGTGAAACGGTCCCCGAGAGTTCTTGCTCTGCATCTCGGGGGTGCATTCCACCTTTTTGGACCAAGGCCCAGAAAGTCGTATTGTAGAGGTTGTTAATATGGCCTGAATCAGTCAGCGTCAGCTAGCCCTACGGCATGTAGGGATAGGATGGAATGGGATTGGCGAGAACAGATTGGTGAGGGAGCAGTGCTGACACGGGGATTGACAACACATGAATCGGTCCGTATTGCACCACTTACAGTCAACTTGACGCCAGCTCAAGTAGTCTCGCAGGTTGGTGTCGGTCGGATAGCACACAGCACGGCCGTCAAAGGAAGGTAGAGGCGATGTCAGCGGAGCCTCTGGAAAATACCTTGCCCAGGCGAACACATACTGTGCCGTGAAGGCTGACACGATGGTCGTGGTCAACTTGCTAGATATAGCTATCCATCAGCCAGGCTCGAGGTATGCTTACACGGCATGCCTGAGGGAACCAGGCATAAAGCAGTAAGGATAAGGCAAAAGGGAAGATGACCATACCTTGCTCGCCGCTCGAACAGTTGGCAGTGCTTGTGAAAGACGAAACTGTGTAACACGTCAGCGTCAGCTAGCTGGAGGCGTTCGAGGCCAATCGACGTTTAGCAAAGCGGACGATCAATACTATGCTTCGAACGCTTTCATGGATGTCGAAACCGCGCAGACATACCTAAACTCGTCGCTCTGGCCGTAGGCGAGCACAAGGTCCGGAAAGTCCTTCATGACGGCCTCGGCGGCCACGTTCATCAGGTCCAGCGCGCGGCGGTCATTGGGCTTTTCGAACCCATATTTGGCCGTGAGCCTGCGGGCGCATTAGACAGACATACGATACCTCGAAACACGGGGGGGCGGTCCTTTTCCGAAGCATTGGGCGCGTCTTCACATGACGAAGCTGCAGCGCGTGCTGGGCGAGGGATGAAGTGAAGACGGCTGGCAGCTGGAAGAAGGCCAAATCGGGGGCGCAAACACGTACTTGGTGAAGCCTCTCCCATCGATACGCACGACGATGAACGTGTTCGGCAGCAGGATGTCGGGCTGCTCATAGGAGCGCACATACTCGTACCTGGCGGATGTCAGTCTCGCGATGGCTATAAAGCTTTGCTTCCCTGCCCTCCAAAAAAGCTTGCTTGCTCGCCTCACCCACCTCGAATTAGCCATTGGAGAGCACAGCCCCTTTGTCGCAACCGAGTCACCGAATCCAAAGCATTGCAGACACGTCAATTGAAGGCTGAGGGCGATGAGACGAAGAGCCGCGGTGCGAGTGTTGAAGAAAGGCTCTGCGAAAGGCTGACAGGTCGTAGTACAGCTTGGGTGGTGCCGGTCTTTTCCACTGCAATAGGCCAACACGACGTTTCAGGACGACGCTTGACATGCACGCCCGCCTATATATACGTCCAGATTCATATATCCAGGCACCCAGGGTGTTCACTACACGGCAGCTCACGTGCCAAGAGACGAACGAGTCTTCCATGCCCGAGATCACGTCTCCCCGCTCGACCAGGGTGCGAAGATAGATGCGAGCAAGTCGTGTAGCAAGCCATCGCCGGAGCTGCCGAGAAGGATAGCTGTGTGAGCCTTGATCGACGAACCCAAGCGTAGATCTCGGGGGCTAGCCTGTTCAATCATCATCTACGGACCGTTCAATATCAAGCCATCCAAAACTCTATTGCCATTGGGACCCGACATGGCGCCGTTGGCATGGACCGTTTGGACTACCAAGGTATCGCGGTGCATAAGGACGTACTGCGACCCACCCAACACCACCTCAACCCCGCTCCAACACATCACAAGCACGAAGAGTGAATGAACCTGAGCATCAACTCCAAAGATACGCAATCTCCACTCTCTCTCATCACATACCCGCCATGGTTGCGATTGTACATGCAAGACGAAGCAGGTTTCGATATCCGTGTTCGATATGCCCTCTTTGCCTACTCCAACATGAAACGTAAAATGCCTTCTTTGTACTCGCCAGGCCAATGTCTCGCCATGCCGTTTCCCCATGCTACGTGGCTGCCTTAGGGAAGGAAAGCCATAACGGAATAGATGGCCTAGGGATGCTTGGAATTCTCCCGAAAGCAGAGTATTATACAACAATGGAAGTAGCTCGCGGACTACACGTCCATACACGTGTAGCAAGCTGACCTGCCTTTTGCTTACTTCACATCAAGAGATGGTTCTCCGCAGTAAAAAATCATCGTGAACACGTAGAACTTCTTTATTAGTTGGTATCCATTTGTCATCGGGCGCTATCCCCTAGGGCCCCGTGGCTGCGGCGTAGAGCTCTCTTGCCGTACCTTCAACTCCTCTAACCTCCCTACTAATCCATCAAGATCTCTTGTTGGCGTATTGACCTCCACTCCCCCTTCTTCTTCTTCTTCCTCTTCATTATCTTCTTCTTCGTCATCTTCACCACTATCCTCCTCTTCCTCTTCCTCTTCATCACCATCATCATCTTCATCATCGTCATCATCATCATCTTCTTCTTCGTCCTCCATCCTCGCACCCCCCTCTATACTCTCAACAATTGAATCTTCCAGCGTACCCGTCTCATCCAAGGAATCCTGAGTCACATAACTCGCCTCTAGATCCTCGCCGACTGCGGAGCCTTCGTCTTCGCTTCTCACACTCGCTGCTTCTGTGGTTGCATCATCATCGGAGGACGAGTCTTCGCTGTCGGTGAAGTCTTCGATGTCGAGGGGCCTTTCCCGCCAGTAGTTGAAGTCTGTGAAATCTTCACCACCGGGCGGCACTATTGAATAGTCAGTATAGCGCTAAGACACAGCAAAGGTATTTTTATGCTACGAAGCATAGGTTTGAATGTCCTGGAACGTACCTAACAACCCTACAGGCGGGAAAAAGTGATCCACGATCTCACGCATGCTCGCGTACCCGGTCTTGTAGCTGTTCAGCGACAAGACGTCCAAGCTCACCTCTGCATTCGAGTTGATCGTAAAAATACGTGTGGATGGTATTTTTACAGAGCGGTAGCTCAGCGCGTCGGTGAAACGATTCCCAAATCCAGCGTAGAAAGGTGTCTGGTCTGTTGAAAAGTCAGCGGGTTGTACCAAAACTACAACAGATTCTACTTGCCTGGAGGTTTGCCGAATAGATTCATGATATCCCGTAAACACGCCATTTTGAAGACCTCAGGTTTCCGGAGATATATCTCGCGACGAAGGGCTGCAATGGTTCGGTCGGGACTCATAATGACAGGGCCCTTGGGGAGGCGATGGTTGTCTTGCATCACACCATTGAGATAGGCTCTTGTGGTGTCAGCCTGTCCTACAGAGCTGTGCAAATGTCAGCGGCCAAAATATATGGGGACCAACC
Source organism: Helminthosporium solani (assembly GCA_022560085.1). Lineage (NCBI taxonomy): Eukaryota > Fungi > Ascomycota > Dothideomycetes > Pleosporales > Massarinaceae > Helminthosporium > Helminthosporium solani. The sequence goes on along the minus strand of JAFISD010000027.1, from coordinate 72,237 downwards.
CGTAATCATACGCTAGGGTAGAATGACGATAGTACGTACCGGGATGTAAGGTAAAAGATATTGTAGCCATTGTTCACGATATCTGTGTAGAGCTTTGCCACTCCCTGGTGTGTCCAGTCGCGCCCAATCATGTTAAGCACGTGACCGAGGGCATCCGACTTGGTGATGGTACCGTCGATATCGGATATCACAATCGGAACATCGTGCTGCCAGTAAAACATATTGGCGGTACAAGTCGACCGATTGACGGTAAAGCTCATCGTGTTCGCGCCAGGCCTCAAATCAAGCGCCTTCAGTTGTTCGCTCGTCAGTCGCAGAGTTTTGGCGTAGCTCTTTGTCTCACCGCTGAGCGCATTGGGCGAGTCTGGGGGAGTGATGAGACCCACGGCGCTATCCGAATCTCTCCGCATATGGAGGGGGAATTGCTCAGTAGAGTCGCTCTGCGCATCGTCGCTGTGGTATCCTGGGTCCGACACTGCATCAGCCGACCGCATAGCCTCCTCATTCAGAATCGAGATGCCCGACTTTTGCAGAGCAGCCAGTTTGGCCTCTTCACTGCTGTAGATCCAGAGGTTGCCATTTTCGTCCGCGCCGATGAGGGCGCCGATGTCATAGCTGCCTTCCACTTCATCGGCAAGCATCTTTCTCGCGATGACCTCGGCGCGCAATGCATCCTCATCGCTGCTCTTGTAGCCCGTCATGTCCAGCATCAGATCGCCGCTTTCCGTGACCTTGTTTGGTATGTTTGACGTGAAAAGCTTCTTGGAGAGGGCAATAGCACGCGCCATGGCTTCTTCGGGCGAGAGGGGGGGCGGGCTGGTGGCACGTCTTGGGAGATTCCAGGCCGTCGCCTCGTCCCGGCTGATTCGTATGGGTGCATGTTCCTTTCCTTCAAACTCGTGCGCAAAGTGCGATTTCGCGGTCGGCAGCACTTCCTCGCTCTGCGCACGCAGGACCGGCACCCCCGACCAGTCCCCCGATTTTGGCCGCTCCGTAGACAGATCCGGCCGCCTTCCTCCCGCTGTCAATGTGGCTCGCCGCCCGCTAGTCCCGTCCAGCTCAAGGAGATCCGGCTCCCCCAAGGCTGAGTTGGCGCGCTCCAGCGGCTTTTGCTCGGGACTTGAGGCCGGAGAGGCGAGGGGCGACGTTTGCATCTCTTCGGGAATGGCCGAGGAGGTTTCGAAGACGAAGAAGGCCTCACCGCCCTCTCCAAGTTTCATGGCATAGTCCTGCTTTTCATCGTTGACAGTGAACTGCACCTTCTTGTCGGACGGGCGTAATATCTGATATTTGCCGAAGCGGACATGGAAGGGCGAGCATGCGAGTGAACCGTCTTCCTGCTCGACGACAATGACGTCGATTGCGCCGCTCAGCGTTGCCGGATTTATCGAGTTCCAGCCCTTGGACACGGTGCCCGTGATGGAGCGCACGTAGTTCATGCTCCCCTAGCCCGAAGGCTCAGCGGTTGCTTGTATGAGTGTTTCCGTGTCGCTGTGAAGACTGGCGAACTGTTGCGGGGCGACAGAGCCAGCGACGGGTGAGGTTGAGATTGGCGGGAACGTGGAGTAGAGTGTGAGATGGTACGGAGTATGCGGCCGTGAGACGAGGTTTACGGACGAGGTGGGTATTTAGGTATTCACTTGACTTGTGTCAAAGCGTGGGCAAGGCTCGCACACGGTGAGAACGGATGCGGATGCGGATGCGATGCACAGCTGTGCCATGACCGAGGGTCACGGTCACGAGCGCGATTACGATCACGGGCTTTTATAAGGCGGGAGATAGCATGTGCGTGTGATATGTGAATGTGAATGTGTATGTGTATGTTGACTCTTAGGAAGAAGCGACAGCGACACATGGGCAAAAGACGTTGCGCATAGGAGAGTGAAGCTTATTAGTGTTGAGGCCCAACAGCATACATGCAACCATTGCTACTCGCAACCAGTCACCAGCTTATCAAATGCACTACTTCGTACCATATGTATACATCTATAATTGTGTTTGTCTCGACCGGCCTCCATGCACGTACGTCATGTCTGCAAAGGGATGGCCATGGAATCTTTTTCTCGTGCTAACAACCAAGTTAGGTGGTGGTATTGTATTTATTACAGACCGAGGCTGCCAAGGCCGTGGCTTACCGCATATGTGCTAGCCTGAATTATGCCCCCCCGGCCCCTTTGGTGATTCGCAGGCGCTGGTGCAGACGAGATGATGTCTATGTAGATACCCCATCACAACACACCGAGTACTTGCTCTTCGGTGATAACGCCCCTTCAGCCTACCAGACTGTCAGCGCCATGGATTCCGTCCACCTCTTTTGGCCTGATGTCGCTCGCTACAACATGGAAACCGTCGTCCTGCTGTCTTCCGGCTGGCTAAAGACGGCCTGTGTGGTCTTTGCTCTTTTCTGGTATGCTACATTTTTTCATATTGCTACCGCATCCCTTCAGAAAGGCTGACTCCCTGTGCAGGGTCGCCCTCCGCGCCTACTTGGTGCTGTCCAAGCCCATCGAGGAGCTTGTGAACCTGCTGGGCCTCGAAGTCCCTGTTGCGCCGCAGGTATCGCTTGCGGGAATCAAGGCAGACGGCGTGTTGCTGCATTGGAAACCGCCAGACCAGCGGGCGTCCGTCGTCAAATATGTGATCCGCATCAACGGCATAGACAGTAGGTGGCTCACGTGGTAGCTGCTCCCGAACAATGCTCACGCGCTGCAGTCGGTGATGTCGCGCCACAAGAAACCTCCGTCACCATCGAGAACCTCCAGCCAGAGCACCAGTATGTGATCCGCATAGTGACGCTCAACACGGCCAACTTCCAAGCACCGAGCGGGCCCATCCGGCTTCGAACCCTCTCCGCCGAGTCGGAATTGTTCTACAGCACCGCGCCGCACAAGGAAAACCGCGAGGGCGAGGACGATGACTACACCCCAACCCCTATCATCCGTCCGAACAAGAAATTGGTCGACGTCATGGCCCCTCCCACCGTTGCCCCCGTCTTGACACGAGAACACAGCAACAGCATCTCGCGAACCAGACGATCGGAACCCGGAAGGCGGAACTCCCCAGCATCACAGACTGCTGACCTCGCCCGCTCCGCCCAAGAGGCGGCGGACTCCATGGAATCCATCAAGGTGCTGACGGAGAAGCTGGACAGCTTGCGACGAGAACTCGACGACATGGAGAGGCAAATTCAGGACGAAGAGGAGGAGTTTGTTACCCAAAAGGCAATCCTTGTAGAAAAGCGTGACGAGAAGAAAGCCGCCTTAAAAGAGAAGGATGAAGTCAGCCGTGATCTAAGAAAGGAAGTTGCAACCCTGGAGCGCACCAATGCCGCCGCACAAACGCGAAAGGCGCAGCAAGAAAAACTGTTGCGCCAAAAAGAAGCCGATATCAAAAAGGCAAAGGACGATGTGGCGCGGTGGGTACAGGAGACTGGCGAGTTTCAGGCTGCTACCGAGCGGATCAAGAAAGAACGCATCCAGTACGAAAGCGCATCGGGGATGCAAATCCAAGAGTTGAAAGACAAGTACGCAGAGGAGATACAGACCAACAAAAGCCTCGAGGACGTCATTCGTGAGAAAGGTATCCAGATCAAGGCTCTCGAAGAGACGAGAAAGCGGCTCGAGGAGGGCGAAGACGGGAGCGATGCGCCAGAGGGCGTAGAGAACACCGAGGCAGAAGAAGACAGGAAGTGGGCCGAAAGATTCTCCATTCTGCAAAAGCAGTATACGGAAGCATGGAAGGTTTTCAACGACGCCGAGCATATCAACCAGGAAGCCACCGCACAACTCCAACTCATGCAACAACGCCGTATGAGCCAGCCGCAGCTCATGTCAGGGATGGCGCCTGAATTTGTACCCGCTAGGAGGAACAGCCAGCGTGCCCGTCCCCTGAGTATGCGTGAGCCTTTGATATCTGCAGCACCTGGCGGCTTCATACAATCGACTGCGGCTCCTTTCAATAGCGGCCTCACGACCGCCTCACCCTCATACTCGACTGTCACCCCGTATTTCAACATTTCAAATGGCATGGCTTTACCTCCGCCCAGCGCCCGCGGCATGTCCTTTTCGCAAGCGGACATTGAAAGCTTGACAGGAGGCGCCCCCATGAGCCCTACAGCCGGTGCATTGTTGCCGTCGGGCTTGTTTGGTGACGATACTGGATTGACTGACGTAGAGGACAATGATGATATCGGACCGGGACACACGTCACTGAACCCATCTCCGAACCTACGCCATATCCTCCCAGGCCTTGGCGCACCCGGCACCCTAGAGCAGGTACATAGTCCGAGCTCGCCAGCTTCTGTGCAAAGCCGTTCTCCCTTCGCAAGTCCTAGGGATAGTGCCGGTCAGTTGGGCTACTATCCGACCAACGACAACGCTGTCGACATCGATAAACGTTCTATACGGTCAACGTCTAGCTCGTTCAAGAATTTCCCTACGACCCGATTTGGTGGCTTGTTTGGCCTGAACAGACAACGTGGTAAGACATTGTCTGACCAGGGGCCTCCTCTTGGTTCTTTAAAGCCGACCCAGAGTCAATCTCTTCCTCGTCAAGAACATGAAGAGCTTGATCCCATTGGAACCCAACGACGTCGAGGGAGTCATTCATCTGGCGCATGGTACAATGCATTCATGCCGACTAGAACACAAACACAGCCTACAGAGTCGACCGGGAGCCCCAATCACGTTGCCACACGCAAACGTGCATTCAACATGTTCGGTACCAAGGCCGACCCCTGGCTACCATCCTCGTCAGGGCTTGACAGGCCTTCTTCACCCCGACAAGGATCAGCTAACTCAGCTGAACTGCCACGCCCATCAACGGAAAGTCAGACCCGATTCGGATGGTCACTGGAGGCTTTCAACGCGAGGAGTAGCCCACTAGGCGTAGACTGGAGTGTCAACAACACGAACCCCTCGCCTTGGTCACGTATGCCATCGCGGCGACCTTCGATTCAGCATGGTTCAACAGCAAGCCTACTTAACGAAGATCTACTTCAGGGTCACCTTCCCGACTTTCCATCTACATCACGCTCACCCACCCAGGCACCCATTGGAACACGGCCACAGTCTTCTGCGTCCTTTATGCCGCCATCTGGCTCGATACCCCCAACACCACCGAAGCAGCTTAACCCAGCAGCACCTCAATTCAAGAGCATATTCACTCGTGAAGACAAAGCTGAGAAGGCGAAGAAAGCTGCTGAGAAGGCTGCAGAGAAGGAAGCTAAGAAGGCAGAAAAGGAAGCCAAAAAGGAGGCCAAAGCTGACAAGAGCTCTCGAAAAGACAAAGAGAAGGCTCCCGACATTGTTGCTTACGACGAGACCAATTCTCCGTTAGCTCCACGCCGTTCGCGCGACAGCCGATCAATCACCACAGCTGACTATTCCGATGCCTCTCCGCGTGAGTCGTTGGAAATGATTACCTCCCAAACCACAACAGAATCCCAACCTCCAGCTTCGTTCAACAAAGAGTCTTTTATGCAGCGGCTTTCGCGCAAGAGCAGCTCAAGTCAGTTCCTTCAATTCAGCAAGGGAAAGAGCTTCCTTTTGTCCAAGAAACCGAATGAAGCTGTGACACCCGACGAGGTTGACGAGGATCATGGCAAGCTTATGCTTAGGGACACGGATAGTCCGGGGCATAGCCCTTTGATAGGTACACCCAAGGATAAGAGTAGTGCTCTTAGCTGGAGCTCGATCAAGCGAATGGGTAAAAGAGGCGGGGGCGACAAGACGCCTAGCTTGCATGAGAGCATTGCGAGCGAGACAACTGGGGATGAAGAGGAGTCCTCGGAGGCTCTGGGTTCGGGCATGGGCATGGGTATCAAGGGTATATAATAATGCATTGAAAGGTGACAGCGTTCATCATTCAATTGACTTGGAATAGCTGGTATTCTGATAGCATTACTTGATTAATGTATAGGCCTGGTACGGAGTATATTTTGACCTATGTTTTGCACTTTCACTTTCACGGAAACGCGGTGCAGACAACCTCAGCCCTACGGCCATTAGCGCGCCAAGACGACGGGGGTGGCTTAAACGCGCCGTGCATCGCGAAGCTCAAAGGTCCTCCTCTCGCTCATCCACAACTCTCTGAGACCTCTCGAACCACCCAGGCCAGCGCCAAATAATGCCCGCAGAAATGGTCTCCCCCGTGGCGGAGAACCTGGCAAATGGCATATCTACACCCCCCACAACCGCAACCGCCGCAAACCCAAGCCCCCCCACCGCATCGTCTACACAACCTAGTACGCAACCACAAGCCTCAAACTCGCAACCCCAAAGTCAAATGAACGGAACGACCAGCTCTTTTACTATAAACGGAACGGCAGCTCCATCTTTCCCTGCGACTTCATTGCAAGACAGCGGGACAACAAAACGACCTCGCGATGCGCGACTGATTCATTTGATATTGGCAAATATGGGCGTACACGCCTACACGGAGCGCGTACCATTGCAGCTGTTGGACTTTGCCTACAGATATACAAACGGAATCCTTTCCGATGCGTTGGCATACGAACCCCCCGCACCGCATCCCACAGCTGGGAGCAAAAAGGGTAAAGCCTCAGGCGCGGCTTCCGGTGCTGGTGCAGGCGGGGAGAATGGGGATGAAGGCGGCATCTCTCTCAACGCCCTCCGAACTGCTGTTTCTGCCCGCGCTGCAAACCAATTTTCGGCCGTGCTCCCCAAAGAATTCATGTCAGACGTGGCGCAAGAGAGGAATCGCATCGCTTTACCGCGCGTAGACAAGGAGTGGGGTGTCAGGCTGCCACCCGAGCGGTACTGTTTCACTGGTGTGGGATGGGGTGTCAAGGATAATTGGGAGGAAGAAGGGGATGGCGAAGAGATGGTGGATGTGAGCGCTATTGGGGGGCCAGTAGGCGGGGTTGGAGGAGGGCTGGGTCAGGCGCTGGGCAATGATACCGTCATGGGAGGCATGGAAGATGACGAGGATGATGAATTTGAGGAGGTTATGGGGGTTGGAAATGGCGCGAGTGGCGATGCGAATATGACGAATGGATGAGCAGAGAGGATAGATACCCAAAACCGATGAGAACGCAGGCAGAGAACATGCGGAAATCAATGTTCCAAACTACGCAAGGGAAGATCAGAGACTAAGTCTCTACGAACCAGATACACGCGCTAACGACAGTGTTCATTTGGGGAGGGCCCATTCGAACGTTTCGATAACAATTAGTCAAAGCATTCTAAGGCGTTCGGTGTCGGCATATCCCCAGCTTGGGTGCATCATGCCAACTACGATGCAGATTTGTTACGTCTTACAAAACGATATCCGAATACATACATGTGTTCTGTAGCTTACTATATCACTTGTCTACAAACCCTACGCGTACAGAGCAAATATACTTGATACAGATCCCAAAACGCCGTGCAAATGCAGACCGAGCCGGATCGGAGATGTCTTCACACCCTTCACTCACTACCTCCTCGATTCCCTTTCTCTCCGTATCTCGGCCTCCTCGACCGTCTCCGCCCGCTTCCCCTGCAGTTTCCCATGCTCATCCAGATTCCACCACTCCTTGTGTTTCCGCCTGCCCTCCTCAATCTGCCGCTGCAGCTCCTTTTTCTTCTCCCTCCTCTCACCCGCCAATGTGAACCACTCCGCGCGCGCTTTGTCCATCTCGTCCTGGCCCTGGTATTGCAACATGCATGAATTCATAGCGAGTTTTTGGCTTCGACAAGCCCATACCATGGTGAAGGTACGGCCCATGGCGCAGGCTGCAAACGCTGGAGGGTTTTAGTGGGTGATTCGGGTGGGGGGTTGAAAAGGATATGTACCCGCAATTTCATCCGCGCATTTCGAGCGCACGTTCTTGTAGTAGAGGTCGCGGACCTGTTGTTCCTGGGGCGCGGAGAGGGGCGTTGGATTCAAAGGAAGCTTTTTTCCAGGAACGCCGGTGGGTAGACTTGGATCGATTGGGGTGGCCATTGCCATTGGGGCTTTCGGGGAGAAGACTGGCGGGCAGTTGTTGTCGATGTCGATTGGGGCGCCTGGAAGCTCGACAGCTTTGGTGGTTCGAGGAACGTTCGGGATGATACGGAGCGGGTAGATACGGAGTGAGCTAGCAGAGGAACTGAACCCTCTACAAAGTACTCCGTATCACGTGTCACCCTTCTCGGCCCTCCTTCATCGCAAAGATACGTATGATCCACAGCAGAGAAGAGTACTTCAGCTTTTATGGCAGCTAGCAATTGAGCCATGTCATGTATCTTATTCCAGCATGCTCCCTTACTTCCGCAATGCCTTTGCTCGTACCTCCCCGATCCCCATTCTGGCAACCTCACATTCATCTGCGCACTTCCCCTCCCCCCAAGATGACACTGGCTCATCATGTTCGAAAGCGTCTACCCTTTCTTTTGCTCTCCAGTCATTCACCTCTCTCCCCCTGCATCGCCGAACCCTGCTCGTATCAACCTTCATCGTCGGCGTCATCCTAGTCGCCATCATGAAGCAAGAATCTCTCATCTGGGTCTTGACCGCTGCAGCGGGCGCAGCTCCAATTCTCGCCTGGGAACAAGGCTCTACATTTGACTATCCGGGCCTCCGTTTCGACCGTGATCGCAAATTTCAGATCACAGTCTTCAGCGACCTACACCTGGGTGATGGAGCAAAGCCCGGCACCGATTGGCCTACCATTGGCGTCATGGAGAACGTCTTGAATAACGAGCCTGGTAGCGATCTTGTTGTTCTCAACGGCGATTTGATCTCGTGTGAGTGGGTTGACCAGAACACGGCCGATGGGTTGATCGATATGATTATCGATCCGCTCATTACACGGAAAATGCCTTTTGCGGCACTTTTTGGCAATCATGATGCGTCCAGGACCTGCAGTACGAAATTGATGGCCGACCGCATGTGGGCAAAGGCGAATCAACCAGCTCGTCAGCTTACGTGGACGGCGAATTCGTTGGGTAGTCAGTATGGTGATGTCGGTGCAAGCAATTACTATATTCCAATCTACTCGTCCAGTGGCAGCGGGAACCCGGAACTGAAGATGTTATTGTGGTTCTTCGATAGCAGGGGTGGGACGAAGTTTGAGCCGGGCCACGACGGGGAGCCCACACCAGTCGCAGACTGGGTCGACGAGAAGGCAAGTTTACTTCTCCGGCCTCTTCACGTACGTACTAATGGTATAGGTCGTTTCGTGGTTCAGGCTCACTCGAGATCAGATCCGTGATGATCACCGAGGCCAAGTTATTCACAGCCTTGTCTTTGTGCATATCCCGCCATCTGTCACTGAAGTCTTTCGGAAGAGTGGCCAGCGCACCGAGACAACGGAGCCTGGGCTGAGCGAAGAGGTCATCAGTGTACAAGCTAACAGCGTTCCTGGTGGAGATTTGCATTTCCTACGAGCTCTAGCCGAAACGGAAGGTTTGATGGCTGTATTCTCGGGTCACGATCATAGAATTGACTGGTACATCGAACACCACCATCTTGTCTCTATCTTACTGATGATAACAACAGGTGTATGAAGTACTCTTCTGCCCGCCCAGCTCAAGGCTACAGCCTGCCAACCGCGGTCAATGACATGAGTATCTGTTTCGGTCGCCATACCGGTTACGGTGGATATTCGGATTACGAGCGCGGTGGCCGCCATATCGTCATTGAAGAAGATAAGCTTGGCCAAAACATGCTCGAGACGTACATCCGTCTTGAAGGCGGACGCATCTCAGGCCATGTCACACTCAACTCAACATATGGCTTGGATCAGTACCCACCCGTCGAAAAAAACAAGTCGTGGGTGGATATCAAGAATCAAACGACTACTCAACAATCTCCAATCACGGCGACGGCAACAAAGCCAACAACAAAGCCAACTTCAACCACAAAGTCGGCGTCGACGCTCAAGACAACTTCGATGAGTAAGCCTTCAGATACAATTACACACGCAAGTTCGAAAACTGATACTACGAAAAAAAAGACTTCAAAGGCGATGAGGGTGACGCAAGCACCTAAGTCGAAAGTGAAACTGATGGCTCTGCTCACGCCAAAGCCACATTACGTGTCAAGAGTCCACCACATGTGACGCATGATAGGCTCGATCGACATTACTGCTATAAATACATCTATAACGTTCAAGCGGAATGGTATACAATGTTAACATAAGGATACAGGGAGTAATGGGACAATCATATACCCACAATATGATTATTTCACATGGACAGGTCCGAGAATCCGTTTGCACGGAACTTTCCCTTTTAGTGTTCTCAATTAGACAGTTTCTTAAACTCATAATTTTTTAGTCTACGCATCCCCAACTTTCGTGCGGCAAGATAAGAATCATTCTTGATATTCCAATGCTTCCATCCCGTCACGTCCATTCCCCCAACTCACCAAGTCCTCCCCGAATGCCAATCATCCCTCCTACTCCCCTTGACTTCCCCACTGAGTAAAAAATTCAACTTTCTTATTTCCGTCCAGCGGCTCAAGGCCCCAAGTTCCAACAAACTAACCCGTCTCATCTTCCCACTCGGATTCCCGATAACCACAGCCTTCCAGTCCTTACCCATACCCTCCTTCTCCATCTCCTTGAACCGGCTCCACATCTCCGTATCCCGCCGTGTCCCAAACGTATGGTTAGGAATGACTTGCACACTTTTGAAGCGCGTAAGCGAGAGCGTCAAGAGAAGAGTGAGTCCAAGGAGAATGCCAGCAGTGACGCCGGTAGAAGCTTGCGCGCCAATTCGTCGAGTCATGACGCCGCCAATTTGTGTTGCTATCGCTGCGCCGAGGAAGGAAAAAGTCTGAGCAGCAAAGATACCGGCGGAGACGCGCGGAAAGGAGGAGTAATTCGTGCGACGACGCCGATCTTGAACAGCCATGCTTTGCAGCCGATGCTTAGTGTTGACACCCGGCTGTAAATCACATGTGTCAAAGGTCTCCATGATGAGCCCATGGCACTCTGCAATCGCAAGAACAGACAGAAAACCCACGGCGCCGGCGAATACGATTGGAACCATATACGGTTTGGGTTTTCCGGCCGAAGATATAGTATAAGCAAGGCCCATGAGCGGGAGCGTAAGGGTGAAGACGACGCGCCGGACGAGGTGGGAGGTCCAAGTGACTTGTCTCTCAAATGTCATTGAATCAGTCCTGAAGCCTCGTTTTCTGTCCCGTGAAAAGATATTGGCTTTTGTAAGCGGGATAGCGATCGCTGCGCCGATGGCAATAGACATCACGCCCAGACCGACGTACCGTGGTTCCCATCTGTAGTCTCGGGAGAGCAAGGCGCCGAGCAGGACGATGACAAGAACTATTTGCGTGTATATCCATCCGAGGTAGAGTGCGAGAATTAGAAAGCCAGGTTGACGCAGCATCAGGAGTGAGAGCTTGATTCCAGCCCATACTTCTTCGAACCAGTACATCGGGCCTTCGGTTGAGATATGCAGCTTGATTTCGCCGCGGGCAATACGCCGGGTGATGTAATTGTCGTCACGATCGTAGACTTCGGTGACGGAGCGGCGGTATGCGGAACGTCGAGTTTCAGGGGCCATGACGTTAAGTAGGAGTGCAAAGGCAAGGAGTATGATTACAATGTAAAATCCCCAGTCAGGTGTCAGATTCTGGATAATTCCGGCACCGATCTGGAACCCCACAGCCAGACTCCCAATAGCACACCACGACCAGATCCCCAGCCAGAGGCCTATACCTCCGCCATGACGCCTCACATCACTCGCGACGATGAATTCTTGGTGTGGACGCTTGGACTGTAGGGAGGCTCCAAAGATGTCGAGTAAAATGGTGATGAAGTTTACATTTGCAAAGCCGAGGACGAGACCTGTAAAGGCACGGGCAGTGAGAAGACCAGCAGCGAAAGAGATATTAGTTGGGGAGCGGCGAGTACCAACAACGAGGGCTTGGGGAAACTGTAGGGGCATGGCTAGCGCGAGGGAGGAGATAATGTATGGTTTGCGGCCGTGGAGGAGGGGGAGGGGCCAGGCGACGAAAGTAGATATTGCGAGGCCGGTATAGAAACTTTCCAAGTCAGCGTTGTTCGTAAGATGTAAAGACCAGAGAACACTGACACAACGTTTCCCACGATGACTATGTGGCGTTCATCCCCTAGCACATACTGAATTCGCGGGACTTCTCCAGCCTACACTATCGTTAGATTTATCACCGACCTCTAGTCACTGCAGTACTTGCATAAATGCCAACAATGATGCCCAACAAAGCCGTATTGATACATGCAATCATTGCCGTAAGCCTCTTCTTCCCAGCCCTCCAATTCCTCGCAATGGGCTGCCGACGATGGTTCCGGCGCAGACTGAACGTGTGATGGCGATTGTCGATGGGAAGCTCACTACTGTACCGCCTGATTCTATCCGGTTTACCCGCGGCTTCAAGATCTTCTTTTTCGAAAGACTTGTCAAACAAGCTGGATTCTGAAAATCTTGGGCGACGACGCCTACTTAGTGGTCTCGAGCGGTTTTCGTGATTGAGCCAACCACGGTGATGGCGACGTCGCCCGGGACCAAGTTCCGAATGATTTCTCTTGCGTCGACGAGAACGACCGCGGGAATGATCACGATTCACTGCAGGGCGAAGTACTAGACCGACATGATCGTACGGTCCAGTTTGTAAAGGCTTGGGTGGTAGTAGGAGATCATTCTGTGTACTGTAGCGAGATGGAGAGCGACCTCGCCAGTGGTCATCGTTCGATGATGACGAAGAGTAGTGCATTTCGTCTACTGAGTCTTCTATATGATGATGTGCCCAATCAATCGATTCTGAACTTCTGGGGTGGTATTTGTGTTGTGGAACAACTTGGGGTAACGGCTTCGTAATCTTCAAGGGTTTCTCTTGTACGGAAACAGCTGGAGCTGTGCGCCCAGACTTTGAATGGGCACCTTCATGCTCGTCAGAAGATACGGAAGAAAAGTCAGAGGCATCTTCTGAGCTTCCTGTTGCCTCCAAAGGGGAAGCCGATTTCATCAAATCTTGTGGCGCAATAGATGTCTCCTGTATGAGGTCTCTTGCATCCTCAATAATCCCATATATCTCAGCCACTTGTTCAGGGTCGTAAGTATCGTCAGCGGTCAAGACAGCTTCCTGAACAAGGTCTTCCAGTCCCTCAACTGCATTGCTCAACTTCCTAGAGCTAACACGGGCGAACGGTCCCGGCATAGGTGTTGGTTGTTTAGGGGGCGCGTGAAAGGGCTTGGTTATGTGAACGTTGCGTTGACGATGATGTTTGATAGACTCTGGCGTCTCAGATCTTTCGAGATGATCTGGTACCGGTGCGAGTTTCTCCGCCTTTGGGCTAAACCCTTGAAGTGACACCTCAGGCTCAGTGATTTCGGCAATGGGGGATCTCTTTTTTAGATCACGTAAGGTTGTAGAAGGACGGCCAGTAGCAATTTCTCTGATATAATGCAGCACCGGACGCCCAGTGGATGAACGGCGGGATTTGGATGGTCGGGTTCCTGTCACATGAGGTGAATCGACCAGGCTTGTAGAAGGTATTGAACGCTCATTTGCCACCTCAATGGCTGAGGTTGCGCTAGATTTCTCGCGCGAGGTTGTAACTGATTTCGCTCTCGAAAGAGTAGGCTCTATTTCTATTGGCGACGTTGCCGGGCATTGCGACAGAGGAGACACCGAAACGCATGAGTGAGCGCTAACAGGCCGACTCGGAGAGGACGTTGCTGTCGCGGGAGACGTCGGAATGTTTCCATCGAGCCAGGGAAGCCTTTTAGAAGCCCACCTTTTTGGCGTTGTAGACTGAGCAGGCTGTGAGATCGCCTGCTCCATACCTTCTGCTTTATGTCTGCTGACCACGGGCGAGTTTATATATGTCAACTCTTCGGGATGAGGCCGGTGAGATGACCAGTCGAGTTACGTCTAACGTAGCCCTGGCATGGGATTAATTCACCTGACGTTTCTCTGTGATGCGAATGATGCGCGTAGGTGAAAATAGTCCAGTGTGCGACGAGGAGGGGGGGGGGGGGGGGGTTCGAAAAGAACGAATCCAGTAGAAACGGACCAGCTTCGAGAGATAGAGATACGAACGGAAAGAGTAATGATAAAGGGAACGAAGATGGAGCTGGTGGCTCCAGGTCAAGCGGGGAAGAGGTACGAGACACAAAAGGTGGTTATGGGATGATCTTGACGACAGGCGAAACTACCACTATGATGTGTATTCCTGGCCAAGATAGACCCATTGCTCCTGCGTCTAATTACCACAAGACAGTTATACGTAGCTTCCTTTTGCGGCTTTTGTAGTCGTCAGAATAACGTGTGGAAACTGTCTATCTGAGAAGCTACCTTCCCTTTCACGTGATTAGCCGCGTTTACAGACGAGACTCCACAGATTATGCATTTGAACCATGTATCGCCTGTAAAACGGCTGCAGTCATGTCAAGGACCTTCTCTTCTTCGAGTCGCTTTGCTATGAGCCTGTTTAAACCATTAACATGACGACGTCCGACAAAAAAACAAGCATCTAAAACTCACTGTAGACTGACGGGCATTCCATGCACGGTATCTACATTATCTAGTCGCTGTCACTATCGTGTCTATGTTTCTTCTTAGAGCGGAAACTTACAGCTCTCAAAGACATCTTTGCAGTGATCGCTCAGGGGTGAGTAGTCTGATGCTAGTCGGTCCTTCTCCTTGTCGACAGTGACGCCGCAAGGAAACGAGACAGCTGAGTAGTCAACAAGATTGTATATACCTGTGTAGCCAACATATTTCAGTTTGCCGTTCTCGATACTGGGGTATGGGATGGTCGGTGCTGGACTCGTCAGCTGAATATCTAACTGGTGGAAAGGGTTTCCCAACCTAGGATAGCATCGAGGTCTCCGACAGACATCCACTGATCTAGGTATTTCTTCTGATACGCGGATCGTTCGAGATGAAGCTGCCACATCTCGTAAGTACCGAGTTCGATCGATTCTTTGTAAGCCAGCAATTCGGGGCGGAAGGGCTCTTCCGTCGGTGCGAGTAATTTCTCGATACTCTTGCCGCCATCTGCAACGAACAGTCGACGCTACATCATCATCAGGCCACTCACTTCGGTCTTCGGACAAGCCTGGATTCAAACTTACGAGCAAGCTCAGGCCTTGAGCGTGAAGAGCAGGGTCCCACTCAACGATTTCATGCCCAGCGCGCTTCAATTTCTCCACCGTCTCCTTCAATGCCCTTGTTATAGGGGGTGTCGGCAGAACCACACCATCGTTCCACATGACAGCCACCTTCAGCTTATTCTTGCTCTCTATCGATCTCCACGGAATAGGAAGACATTTCGGATCCAATAGCCATGGCTGCGCGTCTATAACGGCTTTGCAATACAACTGCATATCCTCAAGCGTCCTCGCCATGGGCCCATTGACGCTGGAAACAGCTTCTTGACCCGCGAGCCCCGATGTACAAGCTTGTGTACTAAATCTCCATGCCGACGGACGGAGTGTAAAGATACCAGAAGTAGCCGCTGGTATGCGTAAACTGCCACCTATATCAGTCCCAATGCCTAAACAGCTACCACCAAACGCGATCAAAGCTGATTCTCCGCCTGAGGAACCTCCAGAAGTCAAGTTCCTATTCAGAGGATTAACTGTACGTCCAAACGTGTTGTTCACCGACTCTGCGATCATCATGGCGGTCGGGACGTTCGTCTTGCAGTATCGCACCGCGCCCAACTTCTCCAGCATGATGACAAGCGTCGCATCATACTTGGCTGGTTTCCCGACCAGGGAGGTGAAGCCAACCGTGCTATCCTTGCCCAAAATGTTGAAGTTGTCTTTCAGTGATATGGGTAGACCGTGGAGTGGTCCGATCACCTGACCTGTCTTCTGGAGGTGTTCGTCGAGAGTCTTTGCGTGCGCAATGGCCTCAGCTGGGAAGAAGTCCGTTAGACAATTTGTCTAATACACAATTCCGTCAGCCTGGCGCTTTTGAAAATCCTCAAGACAGAGGCCATACCATTTGATGAGCTGCAGCAGCGCGCTTGCAAAACGCTTTGGTAACCTCCTCCGCACTCCATGATTTGGATGCGACCTTCTTCAAGATCTCAGATGCGCTACTCCCCGTAATTTCCAGTTCTTGTTTAGAAAACCAGCCTGACGTCTGTGGGAATGTAGTCACGTCGAGCTGCTCGGACGGTGGAAGCAATTGTTGAGGAATGCGGTATTCCTGTGGAATTTGTTCCGCGAGCTGCGCGCGCTTTTCCTCGGCGACCTGTTCCCATTTCCATGTCATATTGGGACGTTTCTTTCAAACAGAGTCTCGTCGTTCTAGAGAGAGATATCGATATGTAAGAGTGCGAGAACCTATCGTCTTCGATCCAGATAGCTTCAGAGGCAAGAGAGCAATGATAGTTAATCTATGCGCTATTGAGCATCAACACTCCTCTTGGCTTCAGAGTTTCCCACTTCGATCCAAGGAAGATCACGCTGTTTCGTCTTCCATAGATATCTATGGATGTGAAGAGTCATCCGAACACTCTAGCCATGGAGGGCAGATCTTTTATACATTGCTGACCCCGCTTGTCCGCCTTGTAATGACATCACATGTTCTCTTTCTGGAGAGGAAACCCATCGATGTTGAAAATGATAGAAGTCTTAGCCGAAACTCTATTTCGATCATCGCCAGGCTGCATTAATAGATATCTATCTACAATACTCCGTCTCTTCCCCATATCTTCGGCAATATTCTCGGCTTGAGGTGGTCCGTTCATCCCACTCCAACACGTTGCGAGATCAACAGTTGAGATACGCCAGTCTAGGCCAAGGAGTACCTTCAACCTTCAACGGCCTGAAGAGTAGATATATGACTACATGGACTGTTGGTGAGAAGCGCTCCCCATCATGAGCGTCATGACATCCTTCCTTCAATACCTCCGTGGCTCGCAGAATGCGCCCGGCGAGCGCAAACTGATTCTGAAGCTCGACTTCTTCATCCTCACCTTTTGCTGCTTAATGTATTTTCTCAACCATCTGGACCGAACAAACCTCACCAATGCATACGTCACGGGAATGCAACAAGATCTCAAGTTCAAGGGAAATCAATTGAACCAGATCAACACGGTGTTCATGGTAGGATATACGCTCGGCCAGGTACCGTGTAATATCGCGCTGTATTACATTAAACCTAGGATTTTCTTTCCGAGCTGTATGGTGAGAAGCCTCCCTTCTCCAAGCCACAAAAACAAATCTCCAGACCTCGAGTAATCAAGGATGTGTTCGACAAGGAAAAACTAACATTTGAAAAAGGTAGCCTGGGCCGCCCTTACAATCGTCACAGCAAGCGCTCAACACCCCCGCGACATCATGGCTATCCGATTTTTCCTGGCCATCTTTGAATCCTCAACCTTTGTCGGAACCCACTATATTCTCGGCTCTTGGTACACTGCCTCCGAACTGGGAAAACGCTCTGGTATCTTCACTGCGTCGGGACTCGTAGGCAGTATGATTGGTGGCTTCATCCAAACAGGCATACATTCTTCCATGGACGGGCTCAACGGACTCACTGGTTGGCGGTGGCTCTTCATCATCGACGGCATAATAACCCTTCCGGTCGCCATATACGGCTTCCTTCTCTTCCCTGACACCCCCAAAAACACAAGAGCACCCTATCTCAATACAGAAGAGAAAGCGTTGGCGGTTTTGAGGGTACCCGAGGTTACGGAAAAACCCCCGATTTCGTGGGGTTTCCTAAAACACTGTTTTTCAACATGGTACTGCTATTTCTTCACCATTCTCTGGATCATCGCGGGAGAGACCGAGAGCTTCAGTACAAATGGTTTGTTGGCCTTGTATATGAATGCGCATCCGACGATAAAGTATACCAAAGCGCAGAAGAACAACTATCCGACCGGGGTCGCAGCTGTGGGAATCGTCAGTACGTTATTCTGGGCCACCTTGACGGATTTCATGCGCGGAAAACGATACTTGGGTAAATATACAGTGCCGTTTCTCTCCTCCACCCATCCATTCATCCTGCTTCATCAGTTATCTATCTCCTTAGGCCCGAATGCAACATGGCTGACACATGACTATAGTGGGATACTGGATCGCCATAACCGGCATCATAGCTTCCGCTCTCATTCTTGCCTATCCGGACCGCACTTCGGTTCACTTTGCCATGTATTACTGGAGCGGCAGCGTATACGCTTGTCAGGCCACTTTCTTTGCCTGGGCCAACGACGCGCTTCGCTACGAAGAAGATTCTCTCCGTGCAGTCGTCATTGCAAGCATGAACACGGGGAGTAGTGCAATCAATGCTTGGTGGAGTATTGTGTTCTACGGAGCGAATTTTGCGCCGTATTTTGAGAGGGGTATGTGGACCATGATTGCGATCAGTATCGCTAGTAAGTAGTTACTTCCCTTTTGATCTTCGATTGATGGAAGAAGATTCATACTATTGCTTCTTTTTGCCTTCTCTCTATAAGTTGAGCAAAAGAGGAGTTGGTTCGAGATAGGAGCTGATATGTTGACAGTGGCGATATGGACGACAGCTACTGTCTGGATGCAATTCCGGGCCGAAAAACGGAGGGAGGTAGATGATGTGCCTGACACGGATAAGTTGAAACAGCAATACGCTCAGGGTGTCATCAGTGGTGACCAAATTGATGAGAAGGCATAAGCCCAGCTACAGCCGAGAGAGAGTGGGGAAGGGCTGAAGAGCTGAAATTCGTATTTCATTCAGTATGCCGCATCGTCATGTGTATCTTGTTTCGCATGTCTCATGCCGCATATACTGCCTACGAACAAGATGCATCCAATAACTAAAGGAGAACTTACCCAAACCCCCAACAAGTCAGTGGCGAATAAGCCTTTTGACCATAACTCCTCATTCCCAAAGCTAATGACGTGACATATCGTTGCCTTCATCATCACCCTAACTTGCCACAACCAATCCTACCCCTTCCTCGCTTCCTTCTCTTCTCGACCTTCGTAGACAGAAGCCCATTACCACTCAATCATTACCGTAAATGAATATCCTGTTGTACCTTCTCGTGCTGCGATCATTAACTCCCTACACCTGCTCCTGATATTCCCGTTTACTGTCATCGTCGGTGTCAACAAGATGACTATCATCGGCATACATCCCAAGGGATTATGCGCTCCGTTG
Organism: Helminthosporium solani; assembly: GCA_022560085.1. Classification (NCBI taxonomy): domain Eukaryota; kingdom Fungi; phylum Ascomycota; class Dothideomycetes; order Pleosporales; family Massarinaceae; genus Helminthosporium; species Helminthosporium solani. The sequence continues at coordinate 53,145 of JAFISD010000027.1, read as the reverse complement.
TTTCTCCTTGGTATCTTTGCCATCTGCATCTTGGTCCGGGTTTGCCATCTCGTATTCGAGGGTCTTGATGAATTTGTAGAAGAGTACTGCTAGGCAAGCTCCGATTCCTGGTCCGACCCCTATCACCATTTGCGTTAATAATCGGGCTTCGTAGCGAAGGATACAGCGCGGGATGGAACAGAAAGGAAATGAAAAAGGAAATGAAGCTTACAGTAAATCCAATGTTCACGATCGAATACACCTGTAACTACGCAAGGACCAAAACTTCGAGCAGGGTTGAGCGAGCCTCCGGTGTAATATACACCGACAAGTTCGGCGATGAAGAGAGCTAGGCCGATACCGACAGGGGCGATGAACGTCGCTGTATTTTGTTAGCATGACATGCTCATATCACATAGATGACTGTACAACTTTTGGTAGTTATTAGGAAAGGAAGGCCACAGCTCGACTTACTCACCTTTGTGTTTCTCCTTCGCCAACATGAAAATCGTAAAGACGAGCTCAGCCGTAAGAATGGCCTCAATGAAAACTCCCCTGGCAAGACTTGTCTCCGCACTCAATGTGGTTCTCACATTAAGCGGCGTAGGGAACATTACACTGACCAAGAAGCTTGCAAAAATCGACCCAGCAATCTGCGCCACCAAAAGCAGGAAGAATCGCAGAATCGACATGGATTTTGTTAAGAGCATAGCGAAAGTGACAGCGGGATTGAACAGGCCTCCACTGATACGGAAAAAGATCCAAACGTTTACCATCAGCGAGAAGGCGAAGATCAGAGCGATGTATTGAAGGACTGCAGGGGAAAAGCCGGTGGCGGCGCCAGTGGTGGTGTTGTTGGAATTGTCGTTCGAGCCGATATTAGCGACTTGGGTTCCAGAGAAGGCGAAGAAGAGGAACATCGTTGTGCCGACAAATTCGCCGATGAAGGCTACGAAGTCTGGGAAAGGTTAAAACGATATTCTTCGTCAGCAGTGGAGAATGACCCTTGTGAACAACGTTACTTGACACAGAGAAGAGGGCAAGTGTGTGCTCCTCGTTGATCTTGATGCTGAGAATGGGCCAAGAAGTAGACTTACGATTCTTTGCATTTGAGTTCATCCACATAGTCCAAGGTAGTCGCATGGCCTCCTCAGTCGACGGCGGTCTTGGTGGGCCTTTGCGTCCGCCGTCACCGCCATACACTGTTCGACGTCGTGGTTGATCCTCGTCGCTTGTGTTGTAGTAGTAGTAGCGAGGCTTTCCACTTCCGCCATCTGACTCGTAGCCATCCATGTCCACTCGATGAGCGTCAATACTGCCTCGTCCCTGCTCAATGGAGGAGTGATCACCAGGCGCGTGGTTTTGACGATGTGACAAAGGGGGTCGTGAATGCTGGCGTCTACTTGGTCGTCGATATGGCCTAGGACGTTCCTCATCGGAATAGTATTCTTCTACGTGAGGCGTACGGTGCGATATTGGGCCGCTGCGGTATTCGGATCTTGAACTTCTTCGTGGACTACGGTAATAGTCCTCGCCTCTTTCTTCTGCGGGAAACGCCACCCAGCGACTGCTATCGACCATTGGCGTTGCCCTGGATCGAGAGGAGCGGACATGTTGTGGAGTCATTGGGTTGATGCCGAAAGCATCGGCTGGTCCAACAGGGCTAACGGGTGACTGTGTTTCCGCGAGTAGATGTGCTTCATTAGGTTGTATTGGAAGGCGAAGTAAAGCATCTCTGCTGTCGCTTGACCCAACAGGTCGCACTCGTTGGCTTTCTATCACCGTTCCATCTGGCATTCTCTCTCCATGATACTGCGGAAGCGCGCCGGACGCTGATGACATTTGCGCCATGTATTTTCTGGTTGTAGTCGTTATCTCTGGTAAGAGGTAGATTGATATACGTAGTTTGCAGGTTCGATAGAAGAAGTTGAGGATGCTCAAGTCACGTTCTGAAACGATCAAGACACTATTTGACAGGTGTCAACTTGGCTGGCTGAGGGAAGTGGAGGACTGAGAATGGGATACGAGGGAATCAGAGGGTCTATAAGGAAAGTAAGGATGTTATAGGTAGTGAGTAGAAAACGTCCGGCGTCCGGGCTCGCTAACCATTCGTTCCCCTTCATTAGGGTCTTTACCTGTCCGCCCAATCACTGCCTCTCATCACTCATTCGTTGGAGGGCAACGGCTAGACTCCCGTTTGAGATGTCGAGATCTAGATTGCTGCTGAGATGGTTTATGACGTCGAAGTACGGCCAAGACGACACGTATCGCGAGGATTCCTAAGGTCGCACATGGGGAAACCTGGAGCTTCGTCATGCAAGAGGACATTGCTCGTGGTGACAGAAGTGGCCGTGATCCATGAGCAAGCGAGTGCTCCAGACACTCGCCCTTATTGCGACTCTTAGCGATACCACATCTTGAACGTATGCGATGGGTATACCAGGTGGAGCCATGTCGATGTCGCGATATAGATGATAAGGGTGGTAGAAGCGTCAGCCAGAAGCCGTATGCATTGATGTTGAAGCTAGAACGTGAAGGAATATCCCTGTTTGGATATCGTGGGATTCCCAGAAAGAGACTTGACCAGCAAACAGGCAAGGTCGCACCTTTTGTATTCCTCGGAAAACTGCTCCCGAGATGGGTTGACTATGACGGTAAGCTCTTTGGCATCAAATGAGCCCTGATGTCATTTGCGTGGTCGTCAGTCTAGAATCTCGCGGTTGCAACTCAGGGGGACCGGATAGGGTGACGACCTGGGACAACACGATGTCCTTGAAATCTCTACGGCAACAGTAACGCTGAAGGTTCGGTCTAACAGCCAGGTGACAGGAGCTGTCAGGAGATGGGTTGTTGTTTAAGCAGATCGAAACGGTTTTAAGATCAGCTACTGATACTGTATGCACGTCTGTTGCTGTCACGGGAGGCGTCAGTTGTCGGAATGGTTCGCAGCTACATTCCACAGTTGCTGGATATACGCAAGTGTATAAAAATACACACATGGACGAGCACATGCGTAGAGTAGATGTAGGATGGATGTCGATAGCAATAATAACAAAAATAATAGCTAACGATGATATTGCCAGAAGTGCACAAGGTAATGGGTCTGTGCGCGGGATCGGAAAATCTCTCCCTCAAGCCGCCTCGCTCGCCGGCCGCCCCAACACGCTCGCCAACCCATCATCCACCCTCATCGCATCCCATCGCATCGCCAATTGCCCCAGAACCGCCAATTCTGCCGCCATGTCTGCCGTTGCATCCCGCGCCGTGCTACTGAGGCAATCGATGCTCGCCGCCCGCTGTCGTCCTTCGGGCATCCGCAATGCCTCGTCCACAGCCGAAGCTGTCCAGGAGAAGGCGGCCGAAGCGTCGTCCAAGGCATCCGAGGGCCTGTCGAGGGTGACTTCGAGCGCTGGCACCGCTGCATCCAAGGCGTCGTCCGCCACGGCCAATGCTGCTGGTCAAGCTCAAGCCCAGGCGGGAGGAATTGTCGGTCGCGTGCAAGGTACGTCTGTTGATGGTGTCGCTGTTGCTGTTGCCGCCATCACTGCTAACTCGGCCCATTGTAGCACTCGTCCCGCGCGTCACATACTACTCAAGAGTCGCCCTTGAGCTCGGCAGGCTGGTTGCCCAACAGAGGGCCATGGCACCACCGTAAGCATCTCCGCGACCACCCCCGCCGGCAAAGCCGCTGATGAGGATGGATACAGCAACACGGCCACCATGCAGAGCTACCTGCAGCCCGTCATCAATGCCGCCCGCCAGCCCGCGACGCTCTTCAGCCAGACCGCCGCACAGCCCGCCAACTTGCTCAACCAGGTGCGAAGCCTGTCTCGTGCACAATGGCTATCCGTAGGCGTTGTCGCCGCCGAGGTTGTTGGCTTCTTCACCGTGGGCGAGATCATCGGCCGATTCAAGGTGATCGGATACCGCGCGAACACTCACGCCGCCCACTAGATGTACTACCACCAAAAAATGCCATGAGTTGGAGATTCTTGTGTCTGATGGGATAGCTCGGGTATGAGCTGGGGGTTGTCCACTGGACCATGCACGAGGTGCACATGTAATGGCCCTACACTGTATTATTGCACACACTCTGATTTAGATTTTCTTTCCTCTGTGCAACTATTGCCAATGCATCCATTCACCCCAAGCTTCAGCCCACGTCAATGCTCCAATTGGTGGAGAGCTCAATTCAACAGCCCTCGATGAATTGACAGATTACGCAGCGTGGATGATGTAAAATATAGAGGTGGTTCTGATTAATCACGAGTCAGGTCTGTGGTTGGTTCAATGTCAACAAAAGTCTACCTATTCACGTGACGGCCGTCTAGGTGATAATAGTAGCCTTTTCTTTACTTCCTACTCCTTGCTGCGTATATAGATATTTCATCTATTCATGACCAACAAACTATCTAGTAACATTCATGACAAGCCGCACAGCTCTCGATTGATATCCGTGACCAGCATGCGCCGAGACGCTAGCCTCATCCAGAACCCTGCGTCACTGAAGCTTTTCTCTAATTATTACCAACTCGATCTCGCTTTTTTTTTTCGGAACAGCGACAACAATGACAGCGACAGTGGCAATGACTTCCTCATCCAATTCATGAACCAGCCTTGAAAATCGGTAGAAATTAGCATGAACGTCTTCAAGCTCCTCTCGCGAGGGTCAAAAGCGCCGCAAGCTACACCCGCCCAAAACCTTCCCTCCGCTGGGGCCGTCGCAAACCCGCAACTCTTCGGCCACGATGAACCAAAGTCGGCTCCACAACAAATTAAAACAAATAGAAAAAGAAAGCGAGGCCGGGAAAACGTAGAGTCGTCGGCGCCGTTACCCATCGATCTGGACTTCTTCGGTGCTGCCACAAAAGAAGTCGCGGAAGACGAGAATGCCGTTGTGTCAAAGGAGAGAGTCAAGGGTCAGGCTATGGACCGTGTAGAAGAACAAGCAGGGAAGCATGAGAACGCTACGACGGAAGTCTACGAGGAGGATGAAGCGAAACGTATATTGCGATCGCACAAATTAAAAATATCTGTCCTGGAAGATTTTGCCCCTGTGGTAGAAGAAGCAGAAAAGAGGAAAAAGAAGCGGAAGAAGGAGAAAGTGAAGAAAGTGGAACCGAAGAAAGATGCGAAGAAGCAGTTGTATCCACGACCCTTGACTTCTTTCGCCCAGCTGCGGCCACGTTACAATGTCTCAAGGCGGCTGGCGGAGAATCTGCAGGAGCAAGGATACACGGTTCCAACCGAAGTGCAGCTTGCGACGCTGCCGCTATTGCTGGAAAAGAGACGAGCCGGGACAGAGACATGCAGTGTCAATACGAATGCTTCATCTGGAGTAGAATACGGAGGTGATGTTGACCTTCTCGCGATTGCTCCTACAGGGAGCGGCAAAACGATCGCGTTCCTGATCCCTATCATCAATGCCCTGCTGTCGGATAGATCTCATGTGCAAGACGGCCCACGGGCGGTTATAATCGCACCCACCCGAGAACTGGCATCGCAGATTGCGAACGAGGCCCGGAAGCTTTCTAAAAACACGGGAATCAAGGCGACGCTCATGATGAAAGGCATGGAGGTTGTGGATAGATTTGAAGAGGAATCCCCTAACCAATGTGAGCAGCTAGAAGAAGACGAAGCTCCCGACATCGAAGGCGAAGACAGCGCTTCGGACTCGGACAATGAAGAAGAGAAACCCCAACGAAAGAAGCGCAAAAACAGGGCAGTCAAGGCCAAGGCAGATGTTCTCGTCGCGACTCCATTGGCTCTTCTGAATGCCCTGAAGAAGGATGGCTCCATTGTAGAGATACCCTCCATTCGCCACCTCGTCCTTGATGAGGCTGATGTTCTCCTCGACCCTCTCTTTCGCGAGCAAACTCTCGAGCTATGGAAGGCCTGCACGAATCCCCTGCTCCGTGTCGGGCTCTGGTCCGCTACTATGGGTTCCAACATCGAACCCCTCACCATCTCCACTCTCAACACGCGATGGGACTCGCTCTCGTCTACATCTACCGCTGCCCATCCTCGCCCCCCTCTAATCCGTCTTGTGGTCGGCCTCAAAGACTCCGCCATCCCTAATGTCTCCCACCAGCTAACCTACGCTGCAACCGAACAAGGCAAGCTCCTCGGTCTCCGCCAGCTTCTCCATCCCACAGCTCTACCGAGCAACACCAGTACACCATCCCTCCGACCCCCTTTTCTCGTCTTCACCCAAACCATTCCTCGCGCTATAGCGCTACACTCTGAACTCCTCTACGATATCCCCCATGAAGCCGGTGGTAGCAGTCGTCTCGCAGTTTTGCATGCCGATCTCTCAAGCTCCGCCCGCGAATCCATCATGACGAGATTCAGGCGCGGCGAGATCTGGGTCCTCATCACTACAGACCTTCTTGCTCGAGGTGTCGATTTCCGCGGCCTAAACGGTGTTGTCAACTACGACGTTCCCAACTCTGCGGCGGCGTACGTACATCGTGTGGGTCGGACTGGTCGAGCAGGACGCGAAGGCGGTGTAGCAGTGACCTTTTACACCCAGGACGATATACCATACATCCGGCTTATTGCGAATGTGATTCGGGCGTCCGAGAAGTTACGAGGAAAGAAGGAAGGTGAAGAAAGTGTGAAGCAGTGGCTTCTTGATGCGCTGCCGGCACCGACGAAGCGGGAGAAGCAGCAGTTGAAGAAAAGGGGTGTGGAGGCTAGACGTACGCCCAAAAACGAGGACGGGAAAGAAAGGGCCAAAGCTCGGATCAGTACGAAGAGTGGGTACGATAGGAAAGTGGAAAATAATAGGAAAGGGGCAAGAATAGCAAACGCAAGGAGAGGCAAAATGGATAGGAGGGTGTCGGGGGAAGAACGTAGGAATGACGGAGAGAGTGAGTTTGAAGGGTTTGACTAGGTTCTCTCGTACAGTTGGACGACGCACTTTATGTTGAAAGGTACCCTGCGAAGAACATTCAGTGGTTCTATGCATAAGGAAAAAGAGAAATGCACACCCCTTTCATTCTCCATGTCGCTCTACTCTTGTCTCCATGTCTCGATTATTTTGGATGTGAGGGGGGAGTGTATGTGAGTATCATCATCTGATTCGACCATTCACCGACCGTAATTGAAACCGTGTCACTGGCTGATAGGCAGTTGAACGCAACGTCACTGATCGCCAAGTTGTTTTGTCGTCCTGCAAATCTAGTGGCGAATTGATCCACGCTGCCTGCATCTCTGCCGCATTAGCCTGTCCTTTTCGTCCTTTACATACCAGTGAGCGGCGGGCAACTTATTCGGCTAACATGGACGCAACACAGGAACAGCCCATCGACATCGACCTCATAAACTCGGAGCCTAGCTGCCGAATAGCTAGCCAACACATGCCATAACCACGTCCTTGCTCGCCACACTATCGGGTGTGATATATATAAATATATATATATGTATATATAGGGCCTCGGATCTAGGTCTTGATTTTGCCGATTTGCCCATAGAGAGTCTCGAATGAATATAATGTGACAAGGCTACGTGCGCGATAGCGATGGGCTGCGGTTGCGGCTGCGGCTCGGGAAGGCAACCCAAATGTACGGTCAATCGCCGAGGTATATAGGGTGTTCCCGAGTCTGGGATTGCAAGGGTTCCCGGAGATATGGAGATGGTTACGAAGTAGAGTGGAATTCAAGATGCAGAGTCGCATGCTGTCACTGAAAGAGGATGAATCCGCCCTGGGGGTTACTCGGTTGAGGCGCTTTCACAAGGGCGTTGGGGACTTGAGATACTCAGTTGGGCACTAACATGTGGGTTTTTTTCTTCGTGGGTTGGTTATTGTTTTGAAATGGTGGTTTGTATCAACGATTCTGCGGGTGGGAGGTGATGTGCTTGAATTCCCGAGCATTTGGATGTAGGCAAGACGTGCGGTTTAATTAAACTTTGATGCACGACAGTGTTGAAATTTGTTAAGTGGAGTGCATGAATTGGACTGTAGGGGCAACTTGTTTCGAAAAGGCTGATAGATATTTGGTGGAAACAGTTTGCGAGAAATTGCAATTCACCCGACTAGGCTTGTGGGAACGATACGGTGCGAGTCGTAGGGTTGCAGATGGACGACTGGATCGAGAACTGATGTTTATCCTTCAGGTCTGTACTCATTCAGGAAGAGAGGATCGCTTTGGTTTTATTGTCGTCTGAATCACTGTCTGGAGAAAGCCTGTCATGTACGTACTCTTAAGCCTCGTCTTATGAGCAGCACACCTCTCAACTTGGAGACTACGCATATGGTAATGACGTCGATTTCTACGATTGCAATCACGATCTCCTGTCAGGTCTCATATGCAAGATGCTGAATTGGAGTAAGATACTCGTGGGAATGAGGTAGTTGCTAAGACACTGGTCACTCACCTCAATTTTAGGGTATGCAGATCGAGGTGTTGCGTCAGCGTCACGACATTAATATGCGCAGCCTCAACGCTTTTACATCTGCCGTCCATACACACACACGAACATATTGCGGTACGAATGCCCTGCATTTGCACGACCAGGGTACGCAGCAGATTCTGGAAAATTCTTCTTCAGCACGACACATTGAAAGGGTCCACGGCAAACGCTACCTGACAGACACAAACCTTAAACTGGGGTGAAACCGTGTTCAGGGAATTTCATTAAGTGTGGAGACATGTCAACACAAAGGGAACTGGTAGAGGGTCCAAAGCATCGACAATCCCAATACTGTGGTCCTGCATAGTATGAGAACCACAACAGTTCATCACGACGCCCCGCTTGGACCGCGAGCTTGTGAAGGCCAAGGCGCATACAGATTTGAGAGGTCGAGTAAACCGGCGTTGGCCCATCGTATTCGGCTGAAATGGGCCCAGGGCAGCCCTGTATTTATTACTTTTCCAGACCACCATCTGGTCAACTGGGACTGGAACAGTTGCTTTAATCAACGTCGATGGCCCACCCCGCAGGTCGCAGGAGAATGCTGCAGTTGAATAATTCAGTCACCCATCCGACCCAATGGACACTGAGCGATAACAACACCTACAGAAAATCCGGAGTATGCGAGCGTGGCCTTCACGAATAACTGATCTTGCTTACACATGGTCCGCTCCAATGCTGTACTTGAAGACTAGAGAATATACAAAGATCCAATGACATGCAGGGCTTCTTTTTGCCGCTCGATGCGCACAGATTTCCAAGGATGACTCACAGTTGCAGTAAGCAGGATCCTGATAGTATTGTAGCCGTTGCCTTTGGGTAACCAGGAAACATGAATAGATGCCATGCAACCATCACCTGTCGTAAGCCCCAAGGGGTAAGGTTGGTTCTAGTGCTCGATGGCCGAACCACGGTTCTGATGTAGGTTCATCACAAAGGGCCCCACTAGTGAGGTCATTTATGGTCAGTAGATGTCGCATTCTAATCGGTGTTGCAAAGTCTATGCAAGAGCTTCCATGGATTTTCCCAACAACGTTTTATGGCAGAACAACGAGGCCAAGGTGGGGAGTGAGAGGGTGTACATATGTAAGTATACACTGTGATTTCCCCCTGGCAGGGCTTACTCCTGTAATACAACATAAAGTCTTCCCCCAGTGGTGGCACTTTCCATCTTGATACAGAGCGTACTGGAAAGGATCGTGAGACGATATCATCATGCATATTGAATAATATTGCATCTTATTTCTCGTGTGCTTAGTCGTCGTCGACGGCGGTTTCATTTTTCCTTCTATACGAACCTACGCAATACCCTGTAGAGAGACCATACCTTTGGGTACTACCTCTTGATTCAGATAATCTCACGTGATATCAAATGGCCGCACAGTCGACCATCTTGCAGTGGCAGTCAATAGTACAAGCTTCTATGTTTTGGATTCTAACGATTACGCCGAGAGAGTGTTGAGTGTGTTGCTGAGGGGGCATGTACTTTGGTGATTTCACCCCTGAGGATCTGGAAATGACTTTGTGGCAGAGTGGCTTGGACTTCCAGCAGACAAGGTACCACTGGCACCCACACCTGGAGGAGTGACAATGGTCCAGACGTCACGCTAGCCGGTAAGATTGGAGCTAATCATGTACGTCATCAAGATCGTCTGCCGTTATGATGTTAGCCTTAGCGTAGGTGACGAAGCCAAGACGCACGATATGTACTGTCCTTCCTATCTAAGTCGAGTTTGCTGCTTGTCCAAAGTACGGACGGTAGTAGCCACATGGTAAACGAAGCGCTTGCGTATGCCAGGTGGAAGTGTAGTGGGTTCAGGATGCCTTCTGCCAGGCTACATGATCACGATCGTCCCCACGCAAGCTGCAAATAATAGAAAGGGGAAATCAATAGGGCGTTCCGCTCTCGTTTCTCATCAAGACGCAGAAATGAGCTGAATTCCTCACCGTTCGTGCTGTAAGACGTGGAACAGTAGCAGGAAGTGAGCTGCCAGGGTGCTGGCACATGGTGCGCTGCGTTCGACATCGTGCCCGTGTATGCAGAGCGCATGACAGTTTAGGGCGAGCTAGGAATGGATAGCTGGGCCTCGCGGGATTTCGGACAAATTGGTCCTCTGGCCATGTAGGGTTGTCTCACTGCTGAGAGAAAGAGTGGAACGGCGCATGCTTCAGATTGACAGTCTTCTGGGAGCAGGGAGAGCTCGCCTAGAATCTCGTCCCCGGTGAGCGCACTGGAAGGCCTCGATGATGCCATGGGGTCATATCGAAAGAGGGGGGGAAGGGAGGTTCAGTGTGGGGAAGGACAGGCGACCCAAGCAGAGGGAACGAACGATGGGTCCGGGGCTGTAGGCGATGTTGTACGTCGCCTTCGATTTAGATGACCTGCTTCTGCTCCCAGACAGCATCCTTCCGGCGACTCCCTTGAACGACGAGGGGCAAAGCGACGAGGATGAGGGACAAGCGCGGTAAGCGTACAGTACGAAGTACACTTGTCTCTTTAGAGCTCGGATGAAAATGCCAAAGCCACGCTAGCGTCGACCACTGGACCTTTTCTCTCCACAGTCACACACGACCTTCATTCATCGTACAACAATCTCTTACTGATAGCTTGCAGGCTTTCGGTCGTCATCTTTGCAACTGTTTCTGCGTCTCCTTCTGCGTCTGTGTCTGCATTTGCATGTTGGAGTACTGATGAAGGCGCGCTCAGTACACCTGTCAACCCACCTCTGAGAAGAGGCAGTCGCTTCGCCATTTCGCTGCCTTTTTGTTTCCCCATACCACTTCTTCATACCAAGGGCGAGCTCTTCTCATGTCTTTTGAAGCTCAAGGGGAGTGAAGAGCCTTGGGGTAGACAGGTCGAGTTCATGCAATCCTTCTCTCTAGCCTGCTCATTCACCACCGCATCATCATCCAACAAGCAAAGTACAATATCGTTGACTTGCTATGAACGAGAACCCTGCCATTCTTCTGTACTCGCTCAAATTCTCAAGTGTGGCATAAATGGAGATGGTGATGCCATTGTCGTAGATCCTCCTCCTCACCCTTATCCTCGTGTCCTCCTTTTGATTAGGTTGATGAATGGAAAGGCGGCTGCCCCGTTGTTTGGCCTTGGAAATGTGCAAGAAGAATTCTCTAAACCCACCTATAAAGATATATGAAGGGTGGTACTGTAAGTGACGATGTTGTTGGTTCACTCAAGTTCCGTGGTCCTTGCTGATGGTACGCGGTAGCTAGAGCTGTTGTTGTAGATCACCTACATATAGCTGTCCTCTAGTTGTTTCCCAGATAATTGTCAGGCATCGTCAATGACGCCATTCAGTGTTGTTTGGAGTTGATCACGTCGCCGAAAAATTCTCACGTCTTTCAGCATAATGGCTCCGAGGTGAGGGTAGGAGCTAGAACTTGCCATGCGTTGTTGGTCGTTGAAAGAGCGGAATGCCCTGCTACTTTATGTCAGAATCAGCGCCACACGATTGCAATGCCAATCTCCCGTGCAAGATGCAGTAGCCAGCGAACTATCAATGCTTCTCTCTATTTTCGGACAGCGGATACGTTCACCGATTACGACCAGAATACGATTATAAATTATACAAGGAGGGTTTGGCACATGAGGCGACATTGGCGAACTGGACTATTCCTGACATATACATTACGGCCTGGACTGGGACAGCATCGCAACTTCAGTAGATATCTACTTAATCATCATGTACTCCGTATCTCGGCCCCAATTTCCCCTTGGTCAAGGTGGCTGAGGCAACTGTCGGCAATCAGGGTGGCCAGGGCGGTACCAAACTGTAGCAAGATCATGTGCGGATGTATGGGACTGTCACTCTGAATACGGCATCATCTTCTCGCGTGGAAACCGGCTGAGTTCCCGCAAATGCAAGACACCATGCCCACACACTATGCTCCATGGTCAATGACGCAACCTTCTTTGGACGACAAGTCTTCTTCACCACTTGCATGTTCTTGGCTCTCTGGCCGGTATCCAGACGGTTTTCAAGGTGCTGGCATGGCAGAGGTGCTCTAAACAGCTTAGCGGTGCAATTGGTAGCGCAACGTCCCTCTGGCGTCCAAAAGGACCTGGTGTGTCTCTAGAGATACGGCGTGTTGAACAATAGAAACAAACGGGAAGAATTCGTGCAGCGGAATAGGGACGTGGGTATGTGTACAAGCGGACGTGCCAGGGGGGCTTACGGCACGCCACCTTGTCGATTTCCTGCATGTCGGGGCTGCTGCACACCCAAAACATATATGTAGTATCTACAGCCATGCACGCGCAGGCCAACAACAGGCGCTCCGTGGGAGGGCGGATAGTGTTCCCGTCGCCGCGATGCCTACCGATCTGCAAGCACAAGGTATAGACCCCAGGTCGTGCAGAGTGCAAAGTACATAGCTTGATATGGCAACGCAAGCAGACGCAGGCGACACTCTTTTCAGACGAAGGCCAGGTACCTCGCCAGCCCTTCCCTCTTGCTACCCGCAGTTGGCTCGGCGATATTGAGCGTCGTCAATCTTGAGGAACACGGGCAGCATCTTGGCTCAATCGAGAAGTCCGGAGGGGTGGCCGCCGGCTGCATTCGATACGTTGTCCGCCAGCAGGACGACGAGCAGGGCCTCCACAGTGGATGCTCAAAGCGGCTCCGACGACCATTTCCACGAGCCCCGTTCAAGATGTCCGTCGAGCGGAGGCATGCAACGACAACGGCGGGTGCAGAAAATTTTCCGCTGGCCAGAACTCCGGGCGCATTGAAAGGGTTTTACGACGGTCATGTCTGTGGGACAATATCGCGATTAGCCGACGGTACTTGGTACATATGATGATGCTGATGATGATGATACGTATGTACGGACGAGTAGCAGCAGCAGAGGCGGAGAGGCAGAGAGACAGAGAGGCGGAGAGGTAGCAGAGGCAGCAGAAGCACCAGAAGCACCAGCATGAATTCACTCGACAGCCCTGCAGAGAGAGAGGGAGAGAGCTCGGAAGCGCCTACGTATCGGCCAACACAACCACTACGAATAGATACGGGGCCGTCTGCCGTCAGTACTTCGTATGCCACAATACGCTTGCAGCGGCTAGTGTGCAACGCACTCTACGAGCAGTGCGCAATTGGCCTGGAGCCTGATCTCAGATGAGGATTGGCGCGCTCCACGCAGTGCAGACCCACGATAGAGTGGTGGTGTGCGATCATCAGCCGCATCGCCGTGGACGGGTGAGGACGAGCACGCGCGCCTTGTCCTGTCCAGTGGATGTAGAGAGCAGGGCGCCAAATCAATTGTACCATTTGATAGAGTTGACCAGTCCGGTGCCAGCAAGTTGTTTGTTATGTGTACTTTTGCAGACAAAGTACAAAGTACTCCGTAGCTAGTCTCTGTGCCTCTCTTCTCGCAACGACATCAATGGCCATCGACCATCTCCCACCACCATCACCACCATCACCACCACCACCACCACTAGATGTCCGCTATCCACCATCCACCACCCACCGTCCCGCAGCACGAGCGTCAAGACGTGAGCGGCTGGTCGACAGTTCGGGCAAAGCAGACTACCTGCAGCTAAACCGACCGGGGTGGCTGCGCGTCTTTTCCAACGGCTAGAAGATCCAAGCATCTGTGCTTGCTTCAGTGCCCTTAGTAGGTGCATCCACTAGGACACCCCCCTGTAGCGATTTTAGTAGCATCATCAAGCTCCAGCCATGAACAATACCCCAATGTTGCTAAGAGAAATCTCCTGCAGCTTAAACAGCACCGGGACGTGAACCATCGCTCGCCGCCCGGGCCTACACATGTATGGCTTAAATATTTAGCCCTCTGTTCTCCCACCGGGGAACCATCGGATTGCTTCCTCCATCGATGTGATCTTCATCCTCGTTGCACTCCGCAATCCCCCTTCCCCGTCACCTTCGTCGGTCGTTGCCATGTTTCCCTTTTCATTCTGGATGTTTCCTAGTTGGAGTTGGTTCTGCATATTCCTGGCACTCTTGTACGTCACAGCCATACAATACAAAGCTCTCTCTCTCTCGCTCGCTCTCTCTCACTCTCTCACTCTCTCTCTGCTCCCTTGGCGCTAATGTAGTGGCCCAGTCTGTTTCGATATGTGAGGCTATGGATCAATCTCGCCGCGAATTGGATGTACACGCCGATATATCCAGTCGACGATCCGACCGTCACACCCCAGGACGTGACGGTCATCATCCCGACCGTGGCTGAGAACATGCAGCAGCTGAAGGAGACGGTGCAGACGGCCTACCGCCTGGAGCCGTTTGAGCTGCTCCTCGTTACCCCGGACTCGCGAGTCAAGCGGCTATACCAGATGGTCGAAGAACTGGGCTGCCCCAAGCGGATACAGGTGCTGTCGGTCAGCCAGGCGAACAAGCGCCGCCAGCTCTCGCGGGCCATCCCCGAGGTGCAGACCAAGATCACGCTGCTGCTGGATGACGACGTGTGGCTGCCCGAGAAGTTTACAAAGTGGATATTGGCCCCCTTCGAGGACCCCCGCGTGGGCGGCGTGGGCACAAATCAACAGCTCCGCCGCCACGACCGGTCCAACATCTGGGAATTCCTGGGTGCCATCTACCTCGTCCGCAGAAACTTTGACTGCACGGCCTGCAATTGGATCGACGGCGGGCTCCCGTGCCTCTCTGGCCGCGCCGTGGCCTACCGCTCCGAGATCCTCCAAGATCCAAACTTCACCTACGGCTTCACACACGAGACGTGGGGGAGCGACCACTTTCTGAATGCCGACGACGACAACTTCATCACGCGATGGCTGTTCTCGCACGACTGGAAGATCCAGCTGCAGAACCACCGCGAGTGCGAGGTGGAGACGACGCTGGAGAACGACTCCAAGTACCTGCGGCAATGTCTGCGCTGGGTACGCAGCAACTGGCGGAGCAATCTGACCAGCCTCAGCGAGCTGCACATGTGGTTGTAAGTGGCCCGAATGGCCTCGTCTGGCTGGCGCGGTGGCATTGAACGTCGGACGGCCGCCAAGCCACGGCGCCAGCGACCCCTCCACTCCTCGCTGACCAGGGCGCTCCGCTAACCCCTCCCAACAGGAACTACCCTTGGTCCCTCTACGCCGTCTTCCAGACCACCATCACGCAATGGGCGTTTGTGCTCGACTGCCTGCTGATTGCCTGCTTCTACTTTGCCTTGTCAGACGCCGGCTACTACACGTCCACGCAGCATGGGCCCGCTCAAACGGGCAGCACCAGCAGCAGCATCTCCACCAGCTCCACCAGCTCCAGCACCCCCCCCGGCACCGGCATCATCACCAGCAGCAGCACCAGCAGCAGCAGCGGCGGCGGCGGCAGCGGGACGGACAGCAGCAGCGGCTTTGGTAGCGATGGCAGCCGGCAGCTCAACCTGCTCTGGGCCCTTTTCCTCGGCAATTGGCTGTTCTCCAAGACGGTCAAGCTAGTTCCACATTTGTCAAGAAACCCGGGCGACGTTCGTTTCGTGCCCGCGTCCATCATGTTTGGCTATTTCCACAACATGATCAAGCTATATGGCTGCATTACCGTCACAGAGGTCCGTTCGCCTCGCCTCGCGTCGCTGCGCTGATGACTGACAGACAGCCTCTAGACCACCTGGGGCACGCGCGAGGGCGCCGATGCCGACGACAACATCAGGATGATCCCCATCCCGCCCATGGCAGCCATTACGCCGCCGTTGACGCCGCCGCCGCAGGGACGACGGGTGCTGCGCGAACGAGGCTCGCTGGCGCCGACGCAATGAGATTGACGAGAGCAAAGACGAAATGAATGAGTGAGTGAGCGAGCGAGCCGCCTGCTGCTCTGGTCAGCAGATCCCGGCTAGCTGGAACGCCGCTCGACGGCCGAGGAACCGCAGTAATTTAGATACGACGATCCGACCCATGGCATTATTCGATGACCGATAGAGGCCCTATTTTTCCACTTTTTGACCTTTTCGTCTTGCTCTTCTTTTTTTTTCTCTTCTTTTTGTTCTTGTTCTTCTTCTTGGTCTTGTTCTTCTTCTTGGTCTTCTTCTTCTTGTTCTTCTTCTTGTTCGTCTTCTTGTTCTTCTTCTTCTTCTTGTTCTTGTTCTTCTTGTTCTTCTTCTTGTTCTTCTTCTTCCTCCTCTTCTTCTTCTTTTTCTTCTTTGTTTCTCTTCTTTCTCTTTTTTTCTTCTCATTTTCTTGGGAATAGCGACAGGAGTTGCTTTAGTTTCATCACCTTTGCCCTCTTGTTCTTTTTTTCTTCTTTTTATTTTCTTGGGAGAGGGGGGGATAAACCAAAAGGACGGCTTGGATACACGGCGTTCACGAGCCTGCGGGCCTGGTATGCTATGCTATGCGATGCGATGCGATGCAATGTTCCTTCATCATCTTCCAGCGAAATTGTAGCGTTTCTTGACTTTGGCATTTTCAAGCGGACCTCATGTAGTGTATCTATGCAAAAGTAGTTTTGGGGCCGGGTGCACTCGCCCATTTTAGTTGCGAATACCAATCAAGGGTAGATAGTGAGTGAGTGAGTGGTGGTCTACTACTACTGCTACAACAACTACTACTACGGAGTACAATAGTCGAGAGACATTTCTGGAAACTCACCACATCACGCTCGCTCGCACGCACGCACGCACGCATCATGTACACACGACACCATTTCCGTCATAGAGCCGACCGAAGTTCAAGGCGAGGATCTTCCCGCGTCCCACATTGCACAGTCCTGGCGTGTAGGCCACGGGCCTTGCAGCGCGCAGGACGTCTGTGTAGTGCGGGTGTAGCGTGTTGTGTAGAGTGAGGAGTCGAGTGTGTATGGAATAGCACGAACCATGTCGCTCAGGTCGGATCTTCGAGCTGAGTCTGTCCTCAATCCGGGGTTAGATGGATATCAGGTGGAACTCGGGGTTGGAGGGACATCAGGGCAGAATTACGGAGTAGAGTGTCGAGGAAGGAAGGCACCGACCGGCTGCTGCTGCATGTGTCCAAGACGGCAGGTGGTGATGGACAAGGGATTAGCTGGGTTTTGCGCACACGCACAGAACAAACAGACAGACCGACAGACACAGATCATGTAGACGGACGCAGACGGACACAGACAGACACAGACGGACACAGACAGACACAGACGGACACAGACAGACACAGACGGACACAGACAGACACAGACGGACACAGACAGACACAGACGGACGCAGACAGACGCAGACGGACACAGGCAGACACAGACGGACACATGATATAGACGGACAGGCAGACACGGACAGACAGACACACACACACACACACACACACACACACTCTCTCTCTCTCTCTCACAGAGACAGACAGACACACACATACACACATACACACACACACACACACACACACACACACACACACAATCATATATGCATGTCCACGGCGAGTACTCCGTAGCAACAAGATGGATGAATGGCTGGGCCTGCAGCTCTCCACTCTCGGCCGCATCCCCTCGGCGGATTGCAATCGCAGTATGTATGTAGTGGTAAGGAATAGCAAGCTGCTGGCCGCCTCATCGGGACGCGCCATGGGACATTTCATCCCACGTCCCACGACCGGGAGCCAGCGGGAAGCGCGTTGGCTGCTGTGCATGCTGTATGTGTGTATGGAGTATATATGTATGTAGGTATGCATATATGTATGCATGTATCTCCTCGTCCATGTACCTATCATGTATGCCAGACCAACAAGCCACCAAGCATTCATTCATTCAATCATTCATTCCCAAGAGCATACATACATACCTCACATGTATACAGAGTAGAAGCAACTCAACTGGTACTTGGACCTGCGATGACGGACGCAAAAAAGTGCCAAGGTGCCCCAGATTCTACACGAATAGAAAACAGAAGAAGAAAAGAAGAAAAAAGGGCCACAAGACCCTTTGTCGTCCAAAACTTTATCGTATGCCCGTCATCTCCCGCCTCCCGCAAGTCACTTGCCCGTGGCTGACCGTGGCTGACCGTGCAAACGCCGGACTGAGCCCGAGCACCGGACTAGGCCCGAGGCACGCACAGACACACGCACAGACACGCACACACACACACACACATACAAGCACACTGCGCAAAGGAGGAACAAGTTACTCTTACCATTCCGCTCCCCGTCTGAACACTGTACTTGCTGTTGTTCTTGTTCTTGTTCTTGTTACCATCATCATTGTTTTATCCTTGTTGCCCTACTACATGCACATGCGCTCTCCGACTCCTCCCCCGACGCCCCGATGCAGAGTCCCATGCACCTTAAATTGGGGTCGGACTCTCCACCCGAACCTCTCGCGTGCCGTGTCCGACCAAGTCACCAATTAATTAACCGTGCATGTCGGCCTTTCTTGTTGTCTCGGTTGTTGTTGTTGTTGTTGTTGTTGTAGTTGTTGTTATTGTTGTTGTCGTGCCTGTATCACTCGCTATTTAGTAACTTAGTCCTTCCTGTTGCCTTGTCTGTTTGTGGTGCAAATAAAGACCATCTACAAACACGCACACCCATGCACTACAAAGTATACTCCCTTCTCAACCGCCTCTCAGAATCAATCCTCCAGCTAGGCATGTCACGGCCATTGTTGGTTCCACCTCGTCGTACACCGCTGCTATCTATCCCTCTACATGTTCCTCGAATCCGGGCATCTGCTCAACAGCCCAAGCATCACAAAATCAAAATCTAGAGCAGCCTCTGAACAATAGACAAGTATCCCCCCCCCCGCGCGCATGCATACACACCGCCTGCCTAGTAGTTAGTGAGTAGACTCGGGACAGGGGCTGCATAAAGTTCATGTGACTTCATTCACACGTGTCGATGTATGGTGCGTGGGTGCTATGTATTGTAATCGCCAGGTTACCACCACCACCACCATCACCATCGCCATGACAAACCGTCAAGGTCCCAACAACGGCCGAACCAGTGGCGAATTGGCC
The DNA here is from genome assembly GCA_022560085.1 of Helminthosporium solani. NCBI lineage: Eukaryota > Fungi > Ascomycota > Dothideomycetes > Pleosporales > Massarinaceae > Helminthosporium > Helminthosporium solani. Next base: position 33,852 of record JAFISD010000027.1, on the reverse strand, counting down.
GTTTCTAATCCATCGACGAAATACTACAAGTCATCCAACTCATGCCAGACCGTCCCTGTCAACCAGATCTTGCTTCTGACGTCCGCATCGCACACGCTAGGCAAACTTTCCAGCTCAAAGGCGTCGCATCTAGCCATGCATACTATACTTAAAACTGGTCTATATGTCGGCGATACGATAAACGAGCCAACGCACTCCTAAGATGACTTGCAGCAATCGCCTTCCATGCTATTATCTATGTACCTATGCAACCATTAGGATCGCAATGACTGGTTTGGTCGTGCTCCCTTTTTACCCATCTACCGTCTATCCATCTACCTATCAATGACCATCCTTTTGCTTTACAGCTTCGCCCAACCACCCTCCAGCGTCCATTTTTCTCCGCCCTGCTAGTATCCGATCGTGTCATAACTCACGGGTAGACGGCGGCAGATCGACGACGGTGATCATTTTCCATCTTCCGGGAGTCTTGCATCGACGGGTGCGAGTCAGACAGCCCCAACGGCCCTGTGTCCGTCCTCAGCAATCATCTTTTGACCTTTAACGGGTCCGCGTATGGCAACCCGTGGGGGTTGCTGGCCTACAGAGACACGACGACGACGACGATGCCACGCACCACCATGTAGGGGATAGTAGCTCATTGTCACAAGCAATAAAATACAAGGGGAACCGCATTCGCCCACAGAATTTGGAATGACGGAGACGGCGGCTTGGGCCTCGCCAATGGTTCATGTTGGCTCTGGCCTGGGTAGTTGCGGCCTGTTGCATTGACTCAGCCGTTGTACGGAGTATATCTGTGCCTGATGAGTCTGGCAACTCATCAGCAGGACAAAAGTACCGTCCACTCCACCACCGCATAAATATCATTATATATATACTCACTTTTACCTGATCAGCAACGGAGAAACGGCCTTCCTCGCGGTCGTTGCTCACACCACGACTGCCAAACGGCAAAGCGCCCATGTTCGGCGCATTCGCTCCTCGGCCTTGTTTCCTCCGATCACGCCTACAATGGTACGCTCCCCATCACCCCCTCTCTTCTGCGCGATAAAAAGACGAAGCTATGGCATCGTCCAGGATCCAGAACAGGGTCTACGTTGCTCGTCTATTGTACAAGCGTCAGTTTACCCCACCATATTAACGGGAGGGGGGGAGGAGAGGGAGACTTGTGAACGGGGCTGCCCTCCCTCCCTGTCGGTTTTGACCAGATACTCTTCGCTGATTGGATTTGAACCGATCTTTTTCCATACCATGAGCAGGGAGGGGATCAGTCCGTTTGTACGGAGTATAGGCACGTAGGCTCCACTTGTCTAATACCGCATACAATAAGCACGCCATCAATCGGCCGCATTAACCGGTGCCAGCCACAAACTAGGTTTTGACATGTGTTCGACTGTTCGACACGGGTAGTTAGGCAAAGTTTCTTTTTACGTTCCTGTACTCCGTAATGGCAGCAGGCTCGGCTGATGACGGGCAGCACCCTGAGAACCAAGGGCGAGACCAAGATGCTCAAGCCAAGGTTGGCGTGGTGGCGTGCTGGTGTGTGTGTGTGTGTCTGTATGTGTGTGTCTGTGTCTGTGTGTGTGTGTGTCTGTGTGTGTGCATAGCCTATACGGCCTGCAGCTTGCGAGTGGGGGTCCTCATGCACTGTGATGAATGCAGCATGCTGTACGGAGTAATCATCATGAACAGGCCCGAGCGTGGAACCACTCGTTGTGGATAATAATCAATCAATTTTTGCTAATTAGGCCAGCAAAGTGGTGTGTACTCCGTAGTATTGGTATCTAGTAGATATATGCAGAGTTTTTGTGTGCTTTGTTGCCTTGTTCCATCGCTATGCTGCGCTGTGCACATAGGTGGATCGATACGGGCTGGTGAGGCCGTGTTTTATTATTCCCCCCCCAAAAGTTTCATCCCCAAGAGTCAGTCGTTGGATGGTGATTACATGGCATTTTTTTTTTTCGTTCTTCACTTGACTTGTATCTAGAATCCTTCTGGGCGAAGATCAGACTTTGCCGTCTTCTTGACGAGCAACTTTGTAAAGCTTACGTCATCTTTACCGTATTTTCCTATGCAACACACAGGCACGTGACAGGGGAAGACGACGTCGGTTGCAGCTTCCCCGCAATTCCGATGGAGCTTCACCTCGTTCAACCGTTGCATCTTCGCATCAAGACCTATCACCTGTCTATACATGCCGTCTGTCTTAACAACGGGGCTGGAATCAAAATCTCCACAGCTAACTAGATCTGCCAAAGTAAAGTTTGCTGCTTAGTCTATCAAATCTATCCGCTACTTTGCCATGGCACCCCAGCTTCTCCTCGACACACACATACACCTCTGGCCCTCAACGGCCACATCCCCCACAGACCATGCATGGATGAGTCCCGGCCATAAACTCGCCCAGCGACATGGGATCTCTGATTACCAGGCTACAGTTTCGTCGTCTCCGGTTCAGCCCACTGGATTTGTGTACGTGGAAACCGATCGGTTTCTGCCTTCGTCTTCACCTGATGTTGCGGCCTCGGAAAACGATGCCGAGAAGGTGAGGGTTGCGTTGAGGAAATGGGCCAAGGAGCCCTTGAAGGAGTTGGGGTTTTTGAGAAGAATCGTTGAGGGTAGCCCGGAAGATGGGGATGGGTTTGTAAAGGGGGAGGACCGGATGTGTAAGGGGCTTGTGATTTGGGCACCGTTCATGCTTTCTACTTTGCATTTCAAGAGGTATCTTGAAGAAGCGGAGGAGGTGCTTGGGGAGCAAGGTTGGAGAAAGGTTGTGGGATTTCGGTATCTGCTCCAAGGCAGCGGGGTAGAGGGAGTGAAGAGGGCAGTTGCGAGCGACGAGTTTGTACAAAATTTAGTGGTGTTGGGGGGACTGGGGGGAGGACGGGGAAAAGCGTTCGATGTGGGGATCGACTGCCATAGGGACGGTGTGGAAGCGGTAGAGGTTGTTGGAAAATTGATTGAGAAGATCAGGAAGAGAGAGGGCGGGAAGAATATCAAATTTGTACTTAGTAAGTCTCCCCATTCGTTACACTTTGGTGTAGCTCCGTTCCTCATTGTATACATCCTCATTTACGCCTTCACCAGATCACCTCTGTAAACCCAACCTTTCAACCCTCCACACATTGAACCCTTCGTACACGCGCTGGACTGCCGCCCTATCTTGCTTCTCTCACGATCCAAACATTTATATGAAGCTCTCTGGCGCCTTCAACGAATTTGCTCCCACTCCCACTCCCACCACAGCTCCCGCCCTCCTTGAAACGCTTACCCCGTACTTTGATCATCTGTACGAGGTCTTTGGCGCGAAGAGACTAATGTTTGCAAGTGACTGGCCTGTGTGTAATGTCGGAGGGCCGAACGGAGAAAAGGACGGGGAAGAAAGGAACTGGAGTTTGTGGCGCAGTGTTGTGAAGAGGTGGACAGATGGCAAGGAGCTCGGGGATGAGGATAAGGAGTGGATATGGTGGAGGAGTGGTGTGACTGCTTATGGAATCGAAAGCTTTGAAGGCAATGGAACGCAGGAGCATGAATTCAGTATTTGAGTGATCAAATGTGAGATGAAGAGTCTGACCCCGAAACTGTTCTTCTCATGCTGATCAAAACCTGGCCCGATTCGATTGATCACACCCAACCGTTTTTCAAAATTCCATACCTACAATACCTTTGACTGTAGACTAGTATTGAAACCGAAATCCAAAAAAACTGACCCTCGGTCATCATTCCCCCGAGCCAGAAAGAACCCCTCCATCAGCCTAACGAGACGCGCCAAACTTACCATCCCAACCCAACCAATTCTTCAAGAACTCACCATGATTCTGCTTAACACGTCACTTGCCCCAATTCAAAGCCCCCACCACAAACCAACATCCCCTCCAACACATCTACCTACTCTGATCGAAAACTCCCTTTAAAACCGACCCCCCCACTCCCAATCCCCACCTACAGTCCCAATCCCTAACCATCATATACACACCCCTCTCCCGCGACCATCCCCAATGGCGTCCCAAACCCCCCAACTCCTCGCCAACAAATCCATGGCAATAACCGGCGGCGTAACTGGCATCGGACGCGCCATAGTCCTCGGCTACATCTCGCACGGCTCCAACGTGGCCGTAAACCACTACGGCGACGCCAAATCGAGCTCCCAATACCAAACGCTCGTATCCGAAGCCGCCGAGCTCCTGGGCGGAAGCAAAGCGGAAGCAGAGAAAAGACTCGCAGAAGTCCCAGGCGATGTGGGAGATGCCGAGACGGGGAAGAAGTTGGTGAATGTGGTCAAGGAGAGGTGGGGACGGTTAGATGTGTTTATTAGTAATGCGGGTATTTGCGAGTTTAAGGAGTTTCTAGAGTATGTTTGTATTTGGATCATCATCATCATCATCATTGTTGTTTTCCTAGAATGCTTTCTTTCCTTTCTTCGTCGCTCTGCTTGGATCCTACGTCTGCGGAAAACGAAACTGACTCGGACATGTCCATTTAGAATTTCCCCCGATCTTTGGTCAAAGACGTTGACTACGAATCTCTCCGGTGCTTTTCACACCATTCAAGCTGCCGCTGCTCTCTTTTCTACCCAGTCTCCTCCTGGCGGTTCCATCATTGGTATCTCTAGTATTAGTGCCCTTGTCGGTGGCTCCCAACAAGCACACTACACACCCACCAAAGCTGGCATCCTCAGTCTCATTCAGTCGTGCGCCTGCGCGTTGGGGAAATACAACATAAGGTGTAATGCGATTCTGCCAGGGACGATCAAGACGCAATTGAATGAGAAGGATTTGGAAGACGAAGAGAAGAGGACGTATATGGAGGGTAGGATACCGTTGGGGCGAACGGGGATTCCAAAGGATCTTGTGGGTCCAGCTGTATTTTTGGGGAGTCAAGAGTTGAGTGGCTATGTGACAGGAGCGCAATTGCTGGTTGATGGGGGTCTGTTTGTCAATCTGCAGTAGTTGCGGGATACCTTTTGTTCCTACGAATGAACCGACTGTACATGCACCTAGGCTACAAGTTCAATATAGTAATTTACGGTTGATCTGGTGTGTCTTTTAATCGTAGAGGACGAGGAGGCCTTCATGGCTGGGCCTCGGGCCTCTGAGCAAGGTCGTCACTTTTTTGCCATCTCTGTAAACCCATCAGTGGCTATACGTAACCTCCACCAATACCATTCCCTGCCAGCCCAAGCAAAACAACAAACGTCGCCTTCGCACCCCCAACATGCCCCAAGAATGCATTCAGCTCTTCCTCATCATCAACAGCAATGGCGACTTCTCTTTCCACCCCTTCACTTCGATGCACAATTAAGCCTTCCAATCGCACGACTACAGTGCCTGGATGCTCGCGCTTAGCTGCTGTCTTGACTTCAGACAACGTGCGTGTTTGTAATATACTGAGCCAGACAGTTTTGTTTGGGAAAGGTGTGTCGGAAAGGGGATGCAGACGGAAGTAGATGGGTAGCGGGCTAGCGTGCAGGAAAGAGGATTGGACATTGGTGGAGAAAGCATAGGATCGCGAGGCGCTGTGGGCGTTGGGATCGAATGCATCGAGCGGGCGATGAATGCGCAGTTGGTGTTGGGTTGTCGCCGCGGTGTCGTGCTGTTGTGGAAAGGTCGACGCATCACTCGCAGCGAGGAGAAGCGAAGGATCGATCTCAAAGTCTGCAGCTGCCGGCATGGCTAAGAAACTACCGTTGCTCTGTCTAGATGGAACATCGCTGGCACTCTTCTGCCGATGCGTCCTGGCAGTCGATGCAGGCGTTGATACTGAAGGAGCTGCAGGTCCTGGGCCAGGACCTTGATGGGTTTGCTTTGTCTTTGAACCGCCGTCTCTCTGCGATCGAAAGCGCTTCATGACATCGCGTGCGAGCACTTCAATGGCCTTTGACTTTGCCGCTTGCCGTGAGTCTGGCTGTTCGCCTGCAGGTACAATAGCCTGACGTAGGTATTCAGCCCCTTGTACCCAACGTAGTTTGAGGGCATTCCAGTGGTCATCGCCAGCCTCATATCTATTTGTGAAGTGATCAGCTTTGAGAATGGCCAACAAAGCGGTCCGGACATGGCGGGTTTGTTCTGGATTCAGGCCGAGCGCGTTCTTTGCTTCGGGCAGACTCATTCTGGTCTCCATCACGCGCATGCGCTTGGTGACGTCTTGACAGATGACATCGAGCGATAGGGATTTGTAGTTCTTTGGCCTCCACATGGCGTCATCCCGCTGCAGCAACTCAGGCTCATGCCGGAACACATTCGCCAGATGGGCATTCTCACGGACAAGACGCTGTAGCAGCTGTGCCCATTTTTCCGGCCCCGCAATTGTCTTCTTCATGACCCGCTGCTCCTCGCAGATGGCCTGGAACTGATCCCGCATGTCCCTGTACAGCGTGTTGTCCAGACTGAGGTGGGCCTTGCTTTCGTCGATGGTGGTCTCGGAGGGGAATCGAGGAGGTTCGCCGGGCGCATCTGGGGGAAGACCAGCCCAGCCCCGGGTTCGTCGTCGCCGTTTTCGCGTGCGCCATTTCTCGTCGCTCTCGGCTTGCATCTGCTGTTGTCGGAGCTGCCGTCGTAGCGCTATCTCGGGATCTGCCGTCTCTTCTAGGGCTTCTTCAGGCAGCGTGTCCTCTCCCGCAGACTCTCCTCCTGACTCTTCCTCCGACTCTTCCCCGGCGCTTGGGCTGTCGCCCTGAAGTATCGCGTTTGTAAGCTGGTCGATTAAGCCATTCCCGGGAACCACTGTGGCCCTGTTTCCCTTGCCCCTCGCCTTCTCTTTCTCCCTGGCCTCGCCGCTCTTCTCTCCACCGTCATGCTTTCGCTTTCGCTTCGTCCCTGCCCGGCTTTCACGTAGGAACCATCGAAATCGTATCCGAACACGCATGAGCTCGCGGTCGTTGATCTGATGGCCCTCAGCCTGGAGCATCTCCACCATGTCCTTTTGCGTGTAGTTCTTCTCCCACAGCTCCTTGATACGTGCGATCAGGGCAGTGTTCTTGTGCGCAGGTTTCTGCTTGCTGGGAAAGTTCCATCGCTACGTGTGTTTGTCTTGAATCAGCCGTGGGTCGTGGCATCGGTGTGATGGAAGTACCGTACCTTGAACTGTGTCTGAAAAGCGCGTTTGCTGCCGGTCCACCGTTAGCACCCGTTTATAGCATGGCCTAGTGATGGTAGTAACGGTGGTAACGGTAGTAATGCGTAATATTGTACGGCATGCTATACTGCCAACAACGCACATGGACACCTACCTGGGGGTGAAGCCCTTCTGCTCCCAATATTCAATCACCTCGTCCAGGCTCTTTCGCTCCTGCACGTATAGACGGAAGCATTCGGCCTCCTTGCCGTCCCAGTTGTAAACCATCTTGCGCGTCGGGGAAGCAGTTATCGAACTGCGCAAGTGGTAGCTTCAGTGAGCTCAATTCGCTGTCTGTCACCAATGCTTAGTCAGCACAATAGTGACGCTGGAGTGTTGCATGTACTAATACCATCTATTTAAGTATGTATATATGCGCCCGTCTACAAATATGTGTTTGTCCGCTCCTCTTCGAGAGTACCATGACCATGTTCAAGCCTTTGATGGTAGGCAATCAGTTGTCGAATCTGAAAGCGCTACGAAGGAGGCAACTCCCCTCCCTCCTGCGTCTCCTCCTTCATCTTCCCCTCCAATGTCTGCGTTGACCCACCGCCCGAGTTGAGGAAGCTGAGATAGCAATTCCAGCCTGTTCGCATCAGTCTTTGTCAACTTGTCCCTCTCCTTCCCCGATTCCATATCACTTACCCAAAGACACAACATTTACGACCAGCACCCTCAAATCCAGCGGCACAAACTTGAAGTTGACCGCCTGCACCCATGGCCAGACCATACAATTCTTCACCATGCCCGTGACGTAGCTCTGCTTCAACCTCTCCTTGGGGCTGGCACCTTCCAAGTATGCCATGGAGGACAGGAACACGGCCATGTTCGTCGGTGCGAAGATGAATTGGTCACAGGCTACCCGTGCCGCAATGGTAGTGTTGGTAGACCGAAGATTGATGTTGCGCGCGAGGAACTGGTACCATTTTGTTGCTGCAGGACCGAAGACGGCTGTAGAGATGTGGCCATTAGTCACGTATGCGGTGAGGTGTAGGAAGCACGCCCATTGATGCTTGAATGTTGTGGTGTTGGAGTGACGTACCGCCACCGTAAGCTGCCATGCGTCCCGTCCTCGCAAGATCGTGTTTCTCTACGCCCTTCTTCTCCACTGCTTGTTGTGCGAGGACATCGCCCGTCGCAAAGAGGACCTGGTTCTACATCAGTTTTCTTGCACTCTTTGTCTTCTTCCATGCCTCTCTAAATGCACTGTGGAACCGGTGGCCGCGTATAGAGAGAGATAGGCAAGGCAGGGGACAGGGTGATTCGCACCGCCGTAGTAACACTCTGCGTAAGCAACGGAGCGCTCTTGAGCTTTGCCTGATACCTGTTGCGCATACAATTAGCTTATTGTTGTCCTTTTTGTCGCCCACCCGTTATCGGACGTGCAACCTACCACCTGAACGCCATATTCGCACCGTTTGGCCCTCGATGACAGGTACGAAGAAGGTTCGAGACAGGGAGACAGGTGGCTTTGGAACTTGTGAAAACAATGTGGGAAGGAATATCAGATAGTATGCAGCTAAAAAGTCAAGCTGCACCAATTGTGCTGTGCGCGGGCCGATGATGTAACTCGAGTTGGATAGTTAGTTAAGGGATGCGATGCGTCTCGTGGGAGCTATGACAACCCCCCTCCCAAAACACCATTATCTACCCCAGCCTGGGCAAGCGTGGGTAGCAAGGACACCGTCAATATCCGAGGAAGCAGAAATAACGCGATCCGCCTGCATTATGACTTTCACAGTGCGAGCTTCGTCTATACGATAGTCACATTCCTATCTATCAAGAACATCTCATCGCCCCACCCAATGCCTAAACCGCAGCACAGGCTCGAGGGTATACAAAGTTTGATACAAAGGCCGTTTGTCGAAAGAAAAGATCGGCAGGTAGCACAGTAAAGTAGGAGCATGCACGCGTGGGTGTGGTATATAAAACATCTCCAACCAAGTGGTTGCAGACCAGTAGAGGCAAAAAGGAATGAAGATCCCGAGACCATATCCAAAGTCCGGCCCGTTATCCTTTCCTGACTGTCTCAAATCCAGTTGCCTGCCCAATACCAGTTCGCCCATCCACCCGCTTCGAAAACATGTGCACACATAGGCGCAAGAAGAAAGAGTCCGTTTGCTCCCAAGACGCCAATTCGCTCTGATCTATATCCTGATCAGGTCCATGCGCGCAAAAAGCATCCAAAAGTCGTTCCCACAGCTTTCGGCAGTGGTATTTTTATTAAAGGTGACAAAGAAAATGGGTGTGGGTATCTCGTAGCAATTTAATCAATCTCCATCCGTTGCGATGGCTGGGGTCCGCCAAGCGAAGGCATTTCATTTCCATGGCCGTTCTTGTCACTTGTCCCCTCTCCACTCTTGCTGTTGATGTGCGGCTTCAGACCCTTGTTGAAGTTGTGGGTGCAAATGCAAGCCGTAACAATAGTGACAATGACCAACATGAGGGTCAGCACCGCGAAACTTGCCAGCGACTTGCGGGCGGGCTTGTAGTCTTCCAGACGGGCTGCGTCAGCAGCGTACATGCGCACAAGCTTGAACAAGAAGTAGGCGAGGGCACAGAAGTAGACGATGATGACGACGATCATACCGACAACGGACTCGCGACGGACCCAGAAAGCGGCCAGGAATAAAAGGATGAATGTGATGCCGAGGGCAGCGGCAGTCAGACCAAGCTCGACCTTGGACGTGTTCTGGACGGCAACAAGGAATTGGACGGTGAAGGCGAGGAAAAAGAAAAAGTCGAACTTGAGGAGGGCGATATAAATCTGTTGCCGTCAGTCAATGCCAAGGTTAGGCCCATGACGAATTGCTTACCTGATATGTCAGATACCTGCGCTTGAGACGCAGGTCAGCACTGATGTGCTTGTAAATTGACCACGCAAATTCATCGTAAAGCTTCCAGGCGACGAAGGCGAGAACCATGGTTGCGACGGCCATCAAGATAGGCAGCGCAATAAGTTCAGCCCTGATCTCATGCCAGACCTCCTTGTCGATCAAGCCATTCGAGGCCTTGAGGGACTTGATCGCATCGTTGATCTGATCGAATTGGATGGCGGCGTAGATGAGGATACCGATGTTGTAGAGGACAAGGCCAATGATTTGGATGGTGTTTTTCTGGCGCAGCGCATCGTAGACGAGGACGAGCATGTAGATGAAACCAAACATGAAAACGGCGAGATAGGTAGGAATGATTTGAACATCGTTGTGGTGTACGGGCAGCTTTTCTTGGTCGAAAGAGCCCTGGAATCTAGCAAAGACATAACTGCAGCTGTCAGCATAGGCTAGGGGCACTGGGATGGCGGGCAACGTACGCTTCCAAGACGAGGGCGACGACAACCTGGACGATGGCCGTAATCATGAAGGCCCACGTCCATTTGCTCGTGGGTATGTACATCCTGCGGGCGCGCTTGGGCGGCGGCGGGAGTTGGGAGGGAAAACCTTCGCGCTCGTGGTACCCGCCGGGCGTGGTGTCGTGGAGTTGCTGGCGGTAGGGCTGATAGTTGGCGAACGACTGCGGGCTTGGGTAAGTGTCCAGCAGCTTGCCTCCGAGGAGGGATGTGCGTGCCTCGTGGTGAATAATTTTGGCGGGAGTGATAGCCGCAAGAGGCGGCCGGAGTGGGTGGTTTAAGTGGGTGGGTGGAGCGTGCCGCTGTCTGGGTTCAGGCTGGGCTTGTCGGTGCGATGCGAAGCCGTTGTGAGACCAGTACGGCCAGTATAAGAGAGGCGCTGGAGCGAGTGTGCTGAGGCAGCGAATGAAGAAAAGGTTTGCGCGACACTGAAACCGACAGGTTGGCCTGAACGTGGTGCAGGAGGCAGGAGTTGTGCTGGCGCTGAAACCTCTGGGCGGCGCGGCGACGGGCAGGCGAGGATGCACGTCAAGGATGGCAGGCGACAGAGAGCGAGCGTGAGCGACGGGCAGAGCGATGGACAGAAGAAAGGGGGATGCGGTGGAGGGAGAGATGGAGCGAGCGAGCGAGCGTGTAGGTGGTGTGTCGATAGAATAGAGGAAGGACGCAGGTTGGGATGGAGGAGAAGGGCGCGACTGAAGTCCGGTTGTGGTTCAGCGCAGTGTTTTACGCTTGGGGATGGTGCAGCAGGCTGATGCTGGATGGCGTGGATGCTGTTAAGCCCAGCGGCAGCTATAATCAGCCGGGCTGAACGGAAGCGGACGAGGAAGAGGCTTCACGCAATAATAACTCGAGATGTGGACGAGAGGGGCACTCGATGGACATGCGATGAAGAGATGATGTGGGAGGGAGGGAGGGAGAGCGGACACGGGGTGGTGGGTGGAGAGTAGTAGAAGAGGGCTGCCCGACGACATGCCAAAAAGCCTCATGTCATCCATCCATCCTCCTCTCCTGTCCCTAGCAGATAGACATATAGACATCTACTCCGTACTTGGACATTTACTTTGTATCTACTAGACATCTACTTGGCTTTCTCCCAAACAGTGTCAGTGTGCCGGCCCAGCCCATGTGCACGTGACTCTACATACACCTAGCAGACCCATATATCTACCTACACACCCAAGTACTCCGTACATACTCCGTATCTAATAGTAGATAAAACGCAGTAGCTATCTCGTCGATACATGTCCGGCACGAAGACTCCGTAGACACTTAGTAAACACGGCCATCGTGCACAGCCTCTGCACCAGCATTCCCAACCGTCCTCCACCACCACCTTTCCTCCTTCACCCTCCACCCTGGTTGTGCCCAGCAGTCTGCCCCTGTCTACGCCCCTGTCTGCGCCCCGGTCGTATTACTGTACTTCCTACATGTCTATATTTGGCCTTCTTCTCCAGGAGACCTGTGGCTTGTGCATCGCGAAAACCAGCCTCCTCCCATCCAGATGACGTCCCGTATGTCCCCCCCTTTTCCGTCTGCCAGCCTGTCGAGGCTTATGCACTGCAATACTGACCCTGATGCCGGTGCGTACAGCAGAGTCGGTGCTTCGGAAAGCCGCCGAAGACGGCTCGCTCGATCCGTACAGCTCCACCGTCCAATGCCAATCTGCCGAGCTTTGCTGATGTGAATATGTGCAGTGCCGAATGGCCTCAGACGCTGCAGTACGTCCTGGATCGCCTGGATGAGGTTAGCTACCACCTCCATTGTCGCCGCAACCACCCGCTCCGTTCATCATCCGTGGGTGCATGGGCGCTGACGTGCGCCAGATCATCAACGACTTCCCCAAGCCTCCACAATCGTCTGCCAACCCCTCCTCGAGCGCAAACACGCCTGCGCGCCCACAGCCTACCGCCTCAAGCCAGGACTCGGCGCGCCTCGACAAGGAGAATGCTGCACCCAGCACGCCGACTCGGCCGCCAGTGCCGTCCTTCTCAGTCGCCGACGCCGGACCCATTCCTCAAGACGTCGTGACCTTTTATTCTTCAATCCGCTCCCAGCTCTCCAACAACTTCGCAAAAGATGCACCCCACACTATCCAGCGGCTGGCAGAGCTCATCTTGGAGCCAAAGCGCCGATACAGGTTCCTACCCCCGTATCTCCGCGCCCTTGACCGCATAGTCTCGGTCTCTTCATCCAACTCCCTCTTTCCCCTTCCGCTGGCCGTCCTGCCTACAACCCCTAGCCTTCTCAACGGCACCACGTCCACGGCCTCGCCCTCATCTGTGCTCGGTTCTGACGAGTCTCTCGGCGGTGCTCTCCTCACGCCTATACCGTGGCTGCAGTCCCGCGGCTCCCAGAATGAACTCATATCAGAGAGCACAGAGATAGTCGATGGCCCGCACGGCGCTGGCCGAATCGAAACGGTCACGGTGGGCATGCTGAACGGCAATGGAAACGGCAACAGCAACGGAAACGGAAACGGAAACGCCAACGGAACCACGCCAGATCACGTATCCCCACCTGGCTCGAGCAGCGTGTCACAAATTGCATCTTCGCACCCCGACGGTGAAACTCTCCCCTCCACCGGCGCCGTCACCCAAGGTGAAATTCTCCGTCAAGAACAAGAAGCTGGCGTGGTCCTCAACAACCCGCACTCGCTGACCTCGACTCCCGCACGCAGCTTCATATCTAGCGACATCGACACCACTAATCCCGCCGTAGTCGTTGACACCGTCGAACCTGAAGATGAAGCACCCCACGCGCGTGGCCCTGAAATCATCGGCATGGAAGACACAGGGCCGCAAAAATCGAGCGGTTCGTTGGATATCGAAGGTGCCGTCGGTCGCCCGAGTCTCGAACGGAGCAGCAAGAGTCCAGGCCCCGCCATTGCCGAGCCAAATGATGAGGAGATGAAGGACACGGGTAGCGAGGTTGACAAGAAGGGTGGAGGTGAAAATGCTGAAGAGAAAGGGAAGGAGAAGCTTGACGACAAAGTGAAAGCTGATGAGTAGGCCCGTCGGTGTCCACAGCCGCGACACAATAGCAAGAAATGTAAGCTATTGAAGGTCTTGCAGTTAACGCTTCCATGTAGTCATGGGATCGGGGTTCCGAGGACAAATGCTGCTCTACGTTGCATTGGACTGATTCGAGTTTTGCGACTGACTATGGGTTGGGATGGGCGGTATTGGTACCTGAATACTGATGAATGAAATGACATGCCCCGACCTTTTGAATCTTGGATGACCATAAAGTGCTTTTTGCCTAGTACTTTGATTCTTTTAATTACTTTGATCGCTGTGGTCATAGTGCAGAGCCGCACCCCTCCAACCTACAAAGAGAAAGTTTCACCGTTTCTATGCGCATAGCCGTGCTCGGCAGAACATGTCTCATATCATACAAGTATACAATACAGGGGACCCCGGAACACGACACTGCATGCTCCTCCATGTAATCTATACAGAACATGCTGTCACTAGTGTGCTGTGCATCTTCAAGCTTTCCACAGGGTACACCAAACTTGGATAACACCTTGCTCGCTCTTTCGTATCATATAACATACCAACATCTGGTAAACGAACCCGCCAGCTCGACATCCCCGTGATCGATCGTAGGCTCATTCGTCATCCTCTGGATTGACTACTCTGCTCTCGTTAATACTTTGCCCGGTCCTCGTCCTCTTATACCAATTAGACATAACATCTAATCAACGTACACCATCACACGCGGTTTCTTAGCCTGTGACGCCTGTAACGCCTGTGACGCCTGCGAAGTAGTCGGATATCCATCATCGATGACGCGCGTATAATGACGAAACTCGACCTTTCCCTCATCATCTTCATCAGTTACATCGACGACTTGCGCACGTTTTCGTCCATTGGTCCCCTCGGATGATGTCTCCATGCTCCCTGACCGACTGTCTCGTGAGATGGTGAGACTATGGACGGGAAGGGTAGTTGAAGTGGTGGGCGCCATGAAAGACCGCAAGCTCTTAGAGCCAGGGAGTGCCTGCTTGTCATTGCCAACGCCTTCGAGAATCTTGATTTTCTTCCTCCATTCCTTGGGATCACGCTCAACATCGTACTTGCCGACTTCAAGACCATTGATCGTCTGAAGATCGAGAGCTTCAGCGCGCGAGTCTCCCCAGCACCAACCACTCTCGGGCAATGAAATGATCCGGTTGTCGTTCTCTCGGGCGTATTCACGGGCTTGCCGAACTCCTTCACGACCCTGATCGAGGCTGGGAGCTGATGGCAACCATAGGCGCATTGCATCATGCTCGTAAAGTCGGCCTAGAATGCGCAAAAACGGCACAGCCAGCTCTTTAGTGACTGGGTGGAGAGGGTAGCATCTCGGGTAGTTCACAGCTGATCTAGGGATCTTAGTGTTGAAATCATGTGCCCATTCTTTATTTGATTTCGACGGATTGGTCGTATAAGCGGGACCATAGATCCATATACGCAAGCGGTACGAAGGGCCATCATCATAGTCATTATCAGAGGCCCTATCCAAGCCCTTGAAGTGCAATCGGATCGACTTAATGACCATAACATCCGTGGTCTCCTCTTCACCGGCTTTGGGGAGTAACCGAACGGTGTCACCAACAGCTAGGAACTCGGCACCAATGTATATTCCATGACAGTAGACGTCTGCGGTCGGCCACTTTCCACTAAAGCGGTGCTTCCCCATCAAGGAAATGGTCGACATGGCAGTGAGGGCGTTCTTAATGGTCGGATGCCAATCGTCTTCAGCAATGTGCTCTAGGTAGTAGCTCCAAAGGAAGAATGGCCGGGTGTGGTTAACAGGGACGTAGCGGTATCTCTTCGATATTTGTTTGTTCTTGTCATTCGGATTGGGCAGAGGCTCTACTCGAACCCCAGATAGGGCCACGTGGGTATCCTTGTCACCTGAATGAATAGCGTCTTCGAGATGGACGGTTTCCTCGGGCACCTGGCCGACCAGTCCGGCTTCCCACACGGGTGGGCCTGCGAAACTGCCAGTGTCTGGATTGTAAAACCGATGCTCACCGGTATCTTCACTCTGGAGGAGCTCATGATCTTGCGGAATCTGGCGAATATAGAGTACTATGTCACCAACTCGAGGGATCCATTGGAGCTCCTCCTTCAGCTTCCGAAGTAGCTTGGGCAGAATAGCCTGTTCGGCTCGCCAGTCCATGCTCATAGGCTCCGTTATTGCCTCGTTGAGGTGCTGATAGCGCTTCAACTTGTCGATGAGGTTCCGGTATACGTCCGGCGTGCCCTCCTCGTCCACCCGCCTAGCATCCATCCCAGCCAACAGCACCTTTGGACGGCCTTTGGTCTGGGGCGCGACTGAGAGGCTCGGTTTCGAGGCAATTTGACGCAGTGGGGCGGCTTTGGGCGGTGACGACTTGTTTGAATCGCCCTTGCTGGACGCTTTCGAAGTGGGCCGACTGCTTGAATTATGCAAGACGCCTCCTTTGATACATACGCTACAAGGACAACCGAAGCTGTCTCCGTTGTTCTCCATCAACCACTCAAAGTGCGGATAGAAACGGTTTGGCGAGTCAAATGAGCGGTTTCGTGGGTGCCCATACAACCATTTGTCGGCATGAGAGGGCTTGCCCGGCCGGGTTTTCTGAAAGAGCGCGTAGCCTGCAGGGAGACACTCTAAGATGTAGGACACGTTTGGTTGGGCTTCGCCTCGTGCTTTCATCCACTCGGTAGCCTAGTTGGGGTCAACAAGGATCACCAGGGCGCTCGTTTTGGAAGCTCGTTTTGGAAGACACTTACAATTTTCTCGAGATACAATGTGGGTGGATCAACCTCTGTAAATCCGTTGCCGGTGGGGCGATGCATCGGATTGCCGTCCGAGCCAGGGCGTAGAGGCACAACGACCACTCGGTTCCCATGAGACGGCGGCATTATCCGAGGCGGGGATGGCTGGTGACGACAGGAAGAGAAGAAGAGCCAGCGGAGCCGAAAAGGACAGCTATACGCAACAAAGGGAGATGGATACGAAGCGACGCCTTGCTGTCAGAGTGGTGAGAAAGACGGTGGGAAGTCGTCTCGTTGTTGGCGTCTGCTGATGAAACCGAGCGGGAAGGAGCGACCGTCAGTCAGAGCAGGAAGGTATGTTTCTTCCTCCCTCGGGCAGTCGGCTAGTCAAGAGCAGCTGCCTTGGGACTTGATCGCAGGTTCTTAGTTTACAGGCGTTTAGTAGTAGTCAGGATGTCGTCTCGTTGTTGCCGTCTGTCGATGAAAAAGTGCGGGAAGGAGCGACCGTCAGTCCAGGCAGGAAGGTACGTGTATGTCTGTTCCTCCCTCAGGCAGTCAAGGGCAGCTGCCTTGAGACTCCATTGCAGCTTCCTAGTTCACAGGCGTTTGGTGGTGGTAAGCTGCTGGACGCGTCGTGGCTTCCACTTCCAGCAAAGACGGCGGGACAGGGCAGGCACGTGTATGTAGCGAATGTCAAGTACTTCTTAGGTACTTTTGCAGTGTCAATGATCTATGGACCAGTTGACGCATTTGCCTGTTCATTCCGACTGCCGACTGCATCTACCGAAGTACTTGGGTAAAGTATCTCTGGGGTTTGCAGCAACAGATAACAAGGCCAACAATCTCTACACAATTGATGATTGAAAGTCACGTGCCAGCTCTTGGCAGGCACATTTCCCTAATACGAGATAATACTTCGTACTGCATGGCCGCACGGACCACCGCACGGACTCACCCAACCAGCCAACATTCATCTACTAGATCAAGCATCTGTCTATCATGTACGGAATAGCGCAACACATGTAGATATCAGATGGAATTGTGTACATATCTTGGGTATCTATGTATCGATCTAACTTGCCAACGGTAATTACAATCAGATCGTTAAATCTCCCCTCCTCTCCCTCTGACTCTGCTTGTTCGCTTCTCCTGACCCTCCAAAAAAGCATAGACTGCGCCCAGATCTGCACCACAGACTTCACTGCACATCCCAACCCAGAATCGCTCATGTCACCCAGTTGTTTAATCCTCTTTCGGCTGACATGTAATGACTCTAGCCGGGTAGAGAATCGTACTGCTAGCTGCTTCCGACATGGCGCCACCAGAATCCATGTAAGCCATGCCGTCTGCGCAATTCACGACTCAAGACACTGCTGCACACGGGAACATGATGGGCACGGGCACGCGCATGAGTGGATAGCGCATGGGATACGGAGTACGCATCCGAGCTTCTTCTGCTCTCTGCTCTCTGCCGTTTCTTTCTCTCCTTCAATCAGTCTCCCCTTCCCGTCCAGCTGGTGCATTCGCGCTTGCGGTTGTGCTTGTGATATTGTCGGTCCCAGTCGGGATGGATAGCTAGGAGACGTGGTAGACGCTATTGAGCATGCAAAAGAGTTTGGACTGTGGACAGGAACTATAGTAACCCGCCGTGGCTTGCGTCGCAACATACCCACCTTGATATCCTTTTATTCAACCCATCAATTCGTCCCCTCCCGCTCACCTTCGACACCAACCTCAGTCTTCACAATGTCATTTCCTTGGTCAAGTCCCAAATCGCGCTCCCATCAACAACTCCCCGAACCAAAACGCATCTCCACACCTGCCGGACAGCGCCTGTCCATTATCCTCGAAAGCGGTCACGACCATGTTCAAAAAAAGGCGCGAGATTCGCACCGCGCCTCTGTGCGGAAAAGCGGGCTCAGTGCAACGTTGGCAGATGTGCCGAGAGAAAGCATGGAAGAGAAGAGCGGTAGTGGAAGTGGATATAGCTTCAGTGTGTGGAGCGATGGGGAAAAGAAGTTTACCGCGTTGAAGAATCATAGAGGAGTTGCAAGACGAGGGGGATGGAGAAGAATAGCCATTATTCTTCTCGCAGTACTATTGTTAATTATTGCCGTGGCTGTGGGGTTAGCACTTGGGCTGAAGAAGAAGTCAAAGAGGTATGTTACCAACATCGCCAGGCTGATAGATACAAGGGCTGTACTGATCACTCACACACACAAACAGTGCCTCCTCTGCCTCTACCTCAGACGACACCCCCCCAGCCACATCATCCTCACCCACCACCACCAGCACCTCCTCCTCCTCTCTTCCCGCCAATTTTCCACTAGGCACCTACTCACTAATAACTTTCCTTGACACCGTTCAAACACCCTGTACCGAAAACCCCTCAGCCTGGTCCTGTTACCCCTACGAAACCTACTACAACGACAAGCAAGCCTCGGTCGCGACCTTCAACTACATCATCTCTGGATCTGCAGGCGCGTACAAAGTGTCCTCGACCGGCGATAATCAATTCGGCATGTCCTTTAAAAATGTCGACTTAACCCTGTTAGACAAATCAAAAGATACGGAAAGATATCGGTTCCAGGTCCAGAGCACAAAGACGGTAAACCCGACCGGCAATATGACGGGCACCGAGTGCAAATTCTTTAATACAAATCTGCAAGCCGTGCTCTATACGAAAATGGCAAAGAGTTGGCCGGATACGGGGAGTGGGGATCCGGATGGAAATGCTACGAACACGGAGTGGCCGTTTGGTAAGTGACTCCTCTTTCCCTGGAGTCAAACCCTTTCAGCACGAGAGCAGCGAGGGAGAGTGGCAAGAATGAGATGAGATGCTAATTAAATGTATAGCTGTACGCGTCGAACAATCCATAGCTGGCGGCGAAAACGTGCCTGCTTGTTACAAGCAGGCCGGCAGGCAGCAAGGTTCGCAGATTAATCTCGCAGCACAAGACACGGCGACCTTGTGTTCTTGTTTGTATAAGAATTGGCATACGCCATCATGAAAATCGGCTATTTCCCATCGCCTTGGTTTGTCCAATTGTCTCAGCATATGTAATCTCAGATTCCCAAAGTTGCTCCCGGTGTCGGATGCAGGCTAGCGTGGAGTTCCTGGGTGGTTTTCGAAGTTTGTATGGGTATTACAGCGCTTCTTTCATGTCTCTCATTTGTATATCTGCATAGTTGCAATCGTTGGTCCTGAGTAGAGGAGGGGTGAAGGACAGGGAGAGAACAAGTAAGAAATATTATAATTGTGAAATATTGCATTTGCTCATTTCTTCTCCACTCTTTGCAGCATCGGTGAACATTCGCCAACCCCACTCCACTACAAACTATATAGATTATCAATTCTACCTTACTATCCATGTCAAAACAAGGAGACTACCGTGTGTGGTGTCTGTCGATGGGGGTATATCCAAAATCTAAAACCCGGCTCATAGAAACAGCACCCGAGTTTGCAACTCGCCCACCCACGAAAACAACTTGACAAGCAGGTATATAACGCCAATACGATGCACAATGCTCAATCCACTTGACGCCAGCCTTGCATCAAGGCAACACAAAAACCGTCAAAAATAGAAGTAGAAAAAGTAAAACGCGACTACAACGCGGAAAAACAATGCAGGGAAATCATTAAGCGAACGTATCCTCTACGCCCAAACACGATCCGACTCCAAGCAGACAAAGCATTGCCCAAATGGAGGGAAGAAGGTAAGAGGCGGAGGAAACAAGGTAAAACGGAGGACAGAGAGGGAGAAGAAACCCCTCAGTCATCCGCAAGCGCCTCTCCCAACGCCTCAGCATCGAATTCCTCGACCACAATCCTCGTTGGCGTCTCAGGAATATCAAAGAATCCCCAAATCGGCCCATTTTGATTCACACCCGCAGGTCTCAATTTAGCCTTGTCTTCTTTTGTTTTGCTGCTTTGACCTTTCCGAACAGTGTCGGTGGAGGACTGTGTAGACTGCGTTCCCCCTGACTTGGAAGAGTCAGGCCGGGGCGATCGTGAGGCTGAGGGTAAAGGGGAAAGATGAGAGGAGTTTGTGGCTGAGGTGGTGGAGGTCGAGGATGGTTCATTTGATAGGGTTGTGGGTGTAGGAGCGGCACCCCATTTCCCCAATACCCAGCCACCAAGTTTGGTCGTCAGACCAGAGGTTTGTCGGGATCGAGGGGCGGTGAGAGCTGCATGTCCTCCACTTGGGTGTCGTTTCGAAGGTGCTAGGCTGGAGTAGAGGAGTGAGCGGTTGAAGGTACTGCTATCCAAGTTCCGACGACTCATGTCTGCGGTCGCCGTAGCCGTCCAGGGAGTAAGTTCGGGCCCAACTGAGCCTGCACCGCCAAGAGCTGCGAAACGAGGAGAAGAAGCGAGGAGGAGTTGAAAGGGTCTGGATCGGAGGGTGTGTATATCCATCCCGGAGATGGAAACTAGGGATTCGTGGGATACGGCGCGGCGAAGTTTGGGTCGGTGGAGGGCCAAGGGTGACATTAAATCGTCTGAATCCTCATCAGGAGATGTCAGAGACTGCGGCTCGACAATTGTCGGCCCGCCTTCAGTCTCTTCGGGAATGGTTGATTGTGGAGCGATGGAGGGCGAGAGGGTGAACATGTCATTGGCAAGTGAGTTTGCGGGGCTAATCGCTGAGATGATGGCTGTGGCGGGACTGCTCTTCGCTGTTACTGAAAGTGGGGTGCTTGCACTCCTGATGGTTGTCAGGCTTGGTTGCTTCAGGGCTTGGGATTTCTTTCGATGGTGATGGAGCACAGTCCGGTGAGAAAACATGTCCGTTGGCGCGAGCACCGGTGAATGGAGGTCGATCGAGTCGGATGGACTTGTTGGACGGGACGAGTCATACAGAACGTCGCTGAAGACGCGATCGTAGATTGACCCACGATGTGACATGGACAGCGGCGAACTGGGTGTCGAAGGGGCGAGTGTGGTAGCATTTGACCAGCGATTTGTGTTTGGCACAGTGGCCGACGTCTGCGATATGATGGCCGCGTGTGGGCTGGAGTCCGTTTGAGGAATCAAGTATCCAGATGTGACGCTCAGGCGCTTGTTCCTAAGGCGATGCGGCGCCTTTGGTCTCGGGGCGTTCTTGGTAGGCGTTTGTCCGTGGTAATGATGATGGATGTGAAGCTCCTGGCTGAGCATCGTCTCCACGCCCAGCTCTTCCTGCAACGTCGGCGTCTCCTGTTCAGCGGCGGGAGGGGAAACGGGCTGGTGCACGCGCAGCTGGTCGCGCAACCGCTCGACCTCCCCATTCGAGTTGAGCAGCATTTCTCGCAGCTCTAGGATCCCGCTTTGCAGATTGGCGTTGTCGAGCAGAATGTCCTTGACGAAGTATGAGACGACGCTGGCATTGCCCTTCTCCTGCCCGGCCTTTGCCCTGAATCTGCCTGCCGCGGACGCCAGCTCGTCGTTGACAGCGAGCCGCCGCTCCATACGC
This sequence comes from Helminthosporium solani, assembly GCA_022560085.1. Classification (NCBI taxonomy): domain Eukaryota; kingdom Fungi; phylum Ascomycota; class Dothideomycetes; order Pleosporales; family Massarinaceae; genus Helminthosporium; species Helminthosporium solani. The sequence continues at coordinate 12,184 of JAFISD010000027.1, read as the reverse complement.
GCCACGACTTCCACATGGCGGTCCCGCTCCTCGCGCGCCTCCTTTTCGATCCTGTCAATCTGGTCCTGAAGGTCGGCCAGAGCCTGCTCGGCCCTGCGCCATCTCTGCACGGCGGTGCGCTCGTCGGCCGTCTTCAGATCTAGGCTGTTCTGTATCTGGCTCTGGTCTCTTTCCAGATCGATCAGCTGGCGTTCAAGCAGCTGCGTCTTGGTCGTCAGAGCACTCAACCGCTGCAGCTCGGCCTCGGTGGAATGCAGCGTGTCGGTAAGCGCCTGCACCTGGGCATCCGACTGCGCAACCGCCTCGTTCAACTGCTCCAGCTGGTCCAGGAGATCGCGGTTGGCCCTGATGGTGCGCGCATTCTGCTCCTCCAGCCCCAGCTTCTCCTTCTCGAGACCGTCGATGGTGGCGAGCATCTGCTGGCGCTCGCGCTCGGAATCGGCGACGTAGGCTTCATGGCGGATGAGCAGCGCCTGCAACGCAAAAGTCAGCGATGCCATGCAGGACAAGTCCGGACATACCTTTCCCAGCTCGGCTGCCCTGGACACGTCGCGCTCCAGCCCCTCCACCTGCTTTGCATTGTGCACCAGAAAGGCGCAGGCGTTGCTCCCACAACAGCACCGCGGCGGAATGCTGCCGGTGCGACCGCTCATAACAGCTCTCGAAATCTATATATCATATATATATTAATAGAGCAAACAAGCGGGAAACAGCAGCAACAGCGGCGACAGCAACAACAGCGACAACGGCCGTGGAGCGTTCGTCGTCGCGCATGCTCGAGACCGAGTGTGCTACGGCGGTGTCGGTGTCTGTCTTTGTGAAGGAAGCAGAGGGGGAGGGAACAGGAGAGAAATTGCAACAATAACAGTGATTGTGTGCTTGACAAGGTACTGTAGTGAAAGAACCTGGGTCATTTAGTCACATGGCCGGGATCGTCCCTGGCGCGAATCAACAAGTGAACGAACGCGCGAACTGCTCAGATGAATAGATGAACCCCGTGTGCCCGTGTGCCCGTGCACCAGCCACCCACCACCCACCACCACATCACCATTTATACATCCATACGAAGTACGGAGTACTCCGAACGCACCTCATACTTACCCAAGTACCTAAGTAGGTACATGCTGTCTGCCTGCCCCCATGTCTGCTATGACTTCATCCGACATGTGCACATCTCGTTTCACTAGCTCGAGAAGGTTTGATTTGTTTGTTTTCCACAAGCTCTATCCATCTACCGAAGTGCCGAAGTACAAACCGCATAAACAAATCAAGTACGGAGTACTCTGTAGATAATTACAGAGGTCCTGGTGCCTATTTCTTCCGTCGAGTTCTGAGCGCCAAGCTCTCTTCGTCACAGTGCTATCTACCAAGTGCAGAGTACTCCGTAAACCATCTACTCCCCCGGCGATAGGTTCTCATCCACACCGTACTCCTCAACAATCCAACTGCAGAATCGCTCCCACCTCCTCATCCAATCTTTCAGCCTATCTGCTCTCACTCCCTTGCCCGTGCTGCCGTCTTTGACGCTCTGCACCCACTCCTTCTGAGTGTAGTCCTCGAAACTTGCCCATCTCACGCTGTTCTCCGCCAGCGAACCTAGTCCTTCGAGGCCCAGATTTTCCCAGCCCTGCAGCGCTTGCCAGAAGTCGTGCGACATACCCGACACGACTTGGCCGAGTATGGTTGGGTCGTCATTGCAGAGGGAGCAGGGTACACCGCGAGCGAGGAGCGCGGGGAGAGGATGCGACATGACACTCCCGCAGAGTCGGAGCACTTCGTTCGACACCGGACAGCTCTCGATCAGAATCTTCTTTTCCTTGACCATGTCGATGAGTAGCGGGTGCTTGTACAGCGAGAAGCCGTGGCCGATGCGGCGCGTGCCCAGGATAATCGCATCGAAAAGGTTCTCGTCTACAGAGTCGCCGTCCCCAAGTGTCTCACCCGCGTGGAAGAAGAACGGTATGTCGACGCCCTCTTCGGCGCATTTCTTGCGGAAGTAGAAGAGTTCGGGTGCGAGATCTGCAAGGGAACGACCGAGGTCTTCTTGTCCGACGAGATCGTACCCTGCGATCAGGTCCGGGAATTCTGTCTTCATCTCGATGCATTGCTTCATGCCTGTACCAACGGTAAGTCACAGAAATATCTAATTCAGCGGATAGGTGAGCTCACTCTCGACAATCACCTTCTTGTCAAAAGCCCGAATCGTGGTCCAGATCATGCGAGCCCCCCAAAATTCCTTGCCTTCATCCGACGCCTTGAATTCCAAGATTGCGTCTTCCAGATGCTGGCACAGGTTGAAATGATCCGGGTCCCACGTTTCCTGCCCAAGGCACCGGTACGGGGTGTAAAAGGCAGATCTCATGTCAACGTAGTGAACACCATCGTCCACCAGAGTTTTGAAAAACTTGCGCATGAATTTCCGAAATATAGGCTCGTAGTAGATCAAGGAACCTAGGATAGGGAAGCAGGACATGAACTTTCGCCAGACTTCGTTGGGTCCTTCGTGATGCTTGAGGTGCTCTTCTGGGGTAATTGTGACACGTGACCGCACCCACTCGATGAAGCCTTTGCGTCCGCCCTCGGGGAAGCTGTCGGCCGCAGTAACCAAGGGCACTTGGGCCTCAGGCGTGTATTTCTCATTCCATATTGAAACGTCGCTCTTCACGTTGACTTTGGAGAAGGTAAAAGAGAAGCCGGCCTGTAGCCTCGCCTGCGCATTCGACAGCGGTGCATCACTCCGCATGCAAACACCGTCGGTCACAAATGCCTCGTCAAGCACCCAGTCCAGATCCACCATGGCCTCAAGATGGCAGTGAAGGAGCGCGCCCTTTGGCATCTTCTTCACAATCCTCCACAACTTGCTCTTTTCCATCCGGTCTCTAGCGAGACTGAACATCATGCCAGGGAAGACGTCGACATGCTGGCTGACGAGGCTGTCTTCGTACTCTCTGGTCCACAGAGTTTGCTGCTCCTCAAAGCGGATTTGCGATACCAAGGCGCAGGCTTCCTTTGCGGTTGGTGAGAGGTTCTGGCGAAAGAGATGATCTGATCGCTGTCAGATCCATCCGTCTCCATTGACAGTGCCCACCCAAGTAGCATGCGAGTACCGACCACTTCGCTGTTTCTTCTCTTGCTCTACTAACGCATCACGGCCCGAAAGATACTTTTGAATGAATGGGTCGGCAAGACTGGGGACGCCCTCGGCTTGTTCCCAGCCGTCCGCGTCCGTGTTCGCGTCTGATGCCATTCCCTCAAGAACGTCTCGGGACCGGACAGTGAGAAAGCAGGCTGATCCAAGGAGGGACAAGGGAGAGGAAGACGAGAAGGGGGATGATGGCGAGAAGAGAGAGAGAGGGGAGGAAAGAGTCACCACAGGACGGGCGTACCTTCCCGTTGGAGAAGGCTGCTGACGTAACTGGCGATATTGCCCGATAAGGCACTAGCGCGTGGCTTATCGGCAACCAGCGCGGGGCCCTCTGACGGCTTCTGGCCTGCGACGCTGAGCTGGTGACTACTTCGTACATACAACGCAATCATCCGTCCATCTTGCCGCTGTGAGACGTCGTCCACTACAACTCGTCCCACAAGGCCCCCCCAATGCTCCCGCTGCCCTACATGTCTTAGAGAGTCCGCCCGTGACCCCTATACGTAACGAGTAGCTGCGTGCCACACGTCCACCGCCTCATTCACGCTATTGCTACTTCACACCAGACGCGTTTCTTCTCTCCCCTCCTGTCCTGCCCTCCTCCCCTCAGAAAACGCATTCCAACCCGTTTTTCACTGCTCTACCTTTCGCCGGAGCTTTCGATTCTGTTTATTTACGTGGCCCGTGCTATATACTCCTCGCGCTGTCGTTGCCGTTGCCGTTGCCGTTGCCGTTGCCGTTGCCGTTCATTCTCCTCCTCACACATGGAGGCCTCCATAACCCAGCGGTAGGGCTCGACTTGCCTGCTACTCTAACTGCTCTATCGCTAGTTCCTCTTCCGCCATGGCTTTCTTTTCCGCTGTCTCCTCGACCATAGGCAAGAAGCTCCTGCTCTTTGGCCTGCGCCACATCGACATCCTCGACAAGGACCCGGCAGACTTTGTGAGCGTCGATGTGGGCAAGAAGACGACGCTCGAGGTGCGCGATGTTGGACTGCATGTCAAGAAACTTGTGGCCCTTCTCCACCTCAAACTTCCACCCGAGATCCGCCTCTCCAGTGCTCGAGCGTCCTTCTTTCGCGTCACCTTCGTCCTCGACTTCGGCGTCCCGCAAATCATAATCGAGATCGACGGCATAAAGCTACATGCGCAATTGTCCGAGGACACGGCAGACCCCTATTCAAAGTCCCGGGGTACGGAGCGGTTGCAGCCTCGCGCCCGATCATCCTCCCCTCCTCCTTCGTCGCTGCCGCTCCCGGACGACCTCAGCCATGTCCCCTCGAACGAGAACGAACATATGCCAACCGTGGACCATCTCGCCCAGTCGTTCATTAGGGAAGAGCCCGCAGCGGAGATAAAAGAGCTGGAGCTGGAGTTGGAATCACAGTCGGCACATCTTCAAGAATGGCTGTCTTCCAGTGATGATGATGATGATGATAATAATGATGGTGTTTCCGGGATGGGTGCTCCTTTGGCTCTGCCAACCTATCTACGGAACATCCTGAACACCGCCTTGGACCGCCTCAGCATCGTGATCAACAACATTGATGTCGAGGTCCAGGATCAGCTTTCGCCCGAAGAAGAAGATGCGTATATGTCCCTGGATTTCCATATCGATCGCGTCGCCATCGATTCTGTCATTGCAGACGAGCCACAGCTCAACATCATAACTTCCGCACCCTCCACACCACCAGCAAAGGCTTCGTCCAAGATGGGCAAACGACGGTTGCAAATCGAGAATATTGTTGCTCGAATTGTCTCTGATGCAGACAGTTTTGTCCTACCATCACGTGTATCTAGGTCACAATCACCCATAGACACTCGTTCCAGTGTTTCTTCCGGCGAAAAGATGCAGAGTGAACCTTCCGTCGGCCGTGTTGCCCCTGAGCAACATGTACCAACCCAGTCGAGGGAGAATCTCCCGCCAGTACAACCCATGAACTTTGAATCACAAGATGTGGCAGATTCATACAACGGACCTTCATCCCCACTTGAGCAAAGCGAGCAACTACCCTCTTCTGTGCAGATTACAGATGAGGACCGCTTTGCCGACATTGAATCGGAAGATGGCATGGACCGCAGTATGTTATCTGAGCCTCACGGTTCTCTCCCGACCCGAGACATGAGTGCAAGCAGCATCCTTTATGATGACGAAGGGATTATGGATTACGCGATGGAGAGCGATATGTTGAACTCCCAGATCGAGGGAACCTACGGTAATCAAGGGCCACCACCGAATTTAGCACCTGGCTGGAGTATCGATAGTACAGCTTCAAGCTACGAAGAGCGACAGTCGCTGCACGGGACTGAAGCCTCGACTTCCGGACTGTTTTCAGCATCTGCACTTGCTCAAATGTCTACCACAACCCATAATGAGCTACACACCCAACGTGTCGCAACAATGGAGCCCCCTACATCGCCGATTGACAACAAAGAACATGCACTCCAAGCCGTAGAGCAGGAATATGTACAGCCACCAAATTCACAGGTGCCTAAGAGCACTGATTCATCGCTAAGTGAGGATCTTGGCGAATCGAAGATCTTCGATCATGACGATGCAGAGAGTATGTATATGAGCGCGATGAGTGCAGCACCTTTAGCTACGAGCCATCGTCATGACGTGCCAGGTGGATGGGATACATCATCTGAAACTTCAAGCCAAGATACAGAGTCGGACACTTCTGCACCGATCCCGGAATCGATGACTGTAGGGAGCATCTTGATACCACATGAGGTGGAGGATGGCTGCGAAACACCACGACCAGCTAGCCCAGAGAGCGTCTTTTCGTCCTCTCATGCGAAACATCGGACGCAGGTACATGGTGCCACGTATCCTTCGACAGCCCAAATACAAGCATCTCCGAGACTTGCTAAACGCTTCTTAAGCATCGATAAAATCACAATTTGCTTTCCTCTTGGGTTAGGCGAGGAGAAGCCTCAAGCTGCTGCCAAGGAGTCTACCTTAGAAGAATCCAGCTTCGATTTTGAACCACCCAACTTGGCCGAAGACTCCATTTTTCAGGGAATGCCGGGCTCTTTCTCAAACTACGCATATTCGTCGCGGAGGAAACCCTCTATTGACGAGATGGCGCGGAAGCGATCATCGTTGAAGGCCTTTCAAGCAGAGAAGCCTTCACCTCCGTCTACGCCTAAGAAGAAGCCTTCATCGGCAGTTAGTGTCGAAGTTGGTACAATCCTTGGTCATATAGATTTCTCAACAGGTCGCATAATGACCCAGATGCTTACAAAAGCATTGACAGTCTTCACTGGCGAGAAAAACAAGGAAGAAAGCGGAAAGGGTATACCGGAGATGCAAGAAGTGAATGCGGACTCTGAAAAGCGCTTTAATTCTAAGCTATCGTTCAAGCATGTCGAGGTGGCTCTGCGCGAGCGACTCCCTGTTGAGCCATCAGGGGATAGTATGTCGCACCATTCACTGGATCTGAGCCCAATCGATGCTATCTTGAAGATCAGCATGTCCTCAATTCATGCAGCAACCCAGTTTTCTATAACTGAGAGTCACGTGAAAGCACAGATTGGAGAATTCATGCTTTCCTCGCTCGATCACGACGTTGTTACTTTTCAGAGTTCGCGACCTAAGTCCCGGAAATCAGTTGGTGGCAGCGATGTTGAGATCGATTACGAGCAGGCCCAAGATCGCCGCCTCACAATCGTCACCCGCCCAATAAAGGTGATGTTTGACCTACAAAAACTAGACGAGGCACTACGGTCTTTTGGTGGATTCAGCGGTGTCCTCGAGCTAAGCGGTTCTTTCTCACCACAAAGCCACAGCCCGATAGCCTCTCCCATTCTCCCAAGGCCGCGCGGAGTTCGTTGGAAGGATACTACGCCTGCTCCTGCCCACACACAATCTTCAAGCATGCCGAAGATCGATGTGCAGTTCGGTGAGGTCGACTTCACTTTAAAAGGCAAGTCCTGCGCGGTGCAACTTCATACGACATCCGTGCGGCTTGCGATTCGCGAGGTCAACGTCCGCCTGAAGGTCAACGAAGTCCAATTGTCTGGCCCGTATACAGACGCTTCCCTGGATGGAGCCCCACTCACCTTTAAGATTGACGGTTCAACGGTGAACTTCCTTTTTGTCCCAAAGGAAGAGGATCTTACCCGTTTGTTAGCGATGATAACACCTTCCAAGGACAAGTATGAGAATGATGATGACATTCTCATTGATACACTGCTCCGGCAAAGGCGGAAGGGGTCTGTACTACGAGCAGAAATTGCCGGTGTTCACGTACAACTGTCTGATCCTTCGCAATTGCAGTCCTTTGAAGCATTGGGGGCAGAAATCGCCCTGCTTTCGAGAGTAACAAAGTATCTTCCTGACGATGATCGGCCAGGCATTCTCACACTGGCTACTGTACGCAGCATCAATCTTGATGTTGTTGTCAAAGAACGTATAGGCGATGTATCGATATCGCTCAGCAACGCATCTGTTGCTCATGTTGGTGTTCCTTCACTCTTTGCGGCAGAAGTTGGCAGTGCTTCCGTCACGCGGGAGCAAGAAATCCTGCTCCAGCAAGTGACCGAACTTCGCGGTGGAGACGTCATTCCGATGATCATGGTTCGATTCGTCGGCGACGAGATGGTACCAGTGGTGAAGGCAAAATTTCACAACCTCTGCGTCGAGTACCGTGTCTCCACCATCATGGCAGCTTTGGGTATATCGGAAGACGGAACGCTTGACGAACTCGCCCTGGGTTTGGCATCTTCCGTGGCGACCATTACCGGAGCTACTTCACCAACGACGTTGAGCAGACAGTCTTCTGCGTCGACGTCACCCTCAGCAGTAGCAAACAAGAAACCCCTTCAAATCGATGTTCTTTTCCGGCATTGTGCTATAGGTCTCAATCCGCGCAAGATACCCGCAAAAGGCCTATTTGTGCTGACCGATGCGCATCTCTTGGGCAGACAGTCGAAGCAAACAGACTATGACATTGCAGTAGAACTGCGTAAAGCTTCGGTTCACGCTATCGACAATGTCGCCCGGCTTGAAGAGGAACGTGATGTATCCTCTCTAGTGCCTAAGTTGTCGCTTGGAAATCGTCAACTAACTGAGTTGCTCGAATTGGGATACGTCTCCATGAGCTCCATTTCCGCAGCTAAAGTTTCGGTTAGCATCACTGGTGATGGAAAAGAGCAACCACAATTGGTGGACGTAGAGTTCAAAAACGACCTATTCATACTGGAATCGTGCGCTGATTCTACGCAAACACTCGCTGCGATTCTTAGCGGACTACAACCACCGAGGCCACCGTCGACTGCTGAGAAGTACCGAACCGTAGTGCCTTTGCAAGAGATGATGGAGTCGTTCACTGGAGCTCCTATAGATACGCAAGAAAGCTCGGAAGATGAATACTTTATGGAAAATGCTGACTTGGTTGCTGATGAAGTACCGACTAATCTTGAATTTGTTGGCAGCTTCTACAACCAGGAGTCGCTCCCCACAGAAGAAGAGCTTGGTGACAGTCTTCTTGGTGAGGATGATCTTGGGGTCTTAGCATCACCGCCAATTACCCGCCAGCGTGGTGAGCGGGGCGTCTTAGAAAGCTTCCAGGAGCAATACGAGGTCGCCGAAGGCGAAGAAGATTTCGACTTCGATGACGACTACCTTAAAGACTCCAATTCAGACCTCAAAGGCAAGGCTCGTAAGTGGGACTCCAACAAGAATCAATACCATACTACGAATGAGTTCAAGGTTCCGGATGCACCGCTCAAAGTCCGTGTTCGTGACATGAACATCATCTGGAATCTTTTTGATGGCTATGACTGGCCTCATACTCGAGGTGTGATCGCGCAGGCTGTGGAAGATGTTGAGTCTCGAGCTGAAGAGCGCCGTCGCAGGCCTACAGAGGAGGATGGAGACGACGACGACTTCGTCGAAGAGGATTTTCTCTTCAACTCTGTGTGGATAGGCGTTCCAGTTAAGGACGAAAAAGGCGGACTGGCTCGACAGATCAATCACGACATCGATGACCTCGCGAGCGAAACAGGAAGCTACGCAGTCTCTACGACAACCCGTTCTTCCAACGCGACTATCCGCCCTCGTAGCGCGACAAAATCCTCCAAAGGCCGACTCAAGCTCGAGCGAAGCAAGCGCAAGAAGATTGCCTTCCAGCTGATGGGCGTATCGGTTGACTTTGTGATCTTCCCGCCCGATTCCGGTGAGACTCTCAGCTCAGTTGACGTACGTGTCCGAGACGTTGAGATCTATGACCACGTTCCGGGCTCTGTGTGGAACAAGTTTGTAACTTGCGCAATCGAGAAGAAGCATCGCGAGATCAACAGGCCAATGATCAACCTTGAGCTGTTGACGGTGAAACCCACAGAAGATCTAACGGCGTCCGATCTTGTCATTCGAGTCAGTGTGCTGCCACTTCGTCTACATGTTGATCAATACGCGCTTGAGTTCATCACCCGATTTTTTGAGTTTAAAGACGAATCATTTGTTGATGACTCTACGCCATCTGAGCAGCCATTTATACAACGGCTTGAAGTTAATGCCGTACAGCTCAAGCTCGATTACAAGCCACGCCACGTTGATTACCGCGGTCTGCGCTCAGGACACACGACGGAGTTCATGAACTTTCTTATGTTAGAAGGCTCAAACATTACACTTCGTCATGCTATCGTCTATGGCGTGTCATCATTTGACAAGTTACATAAGACTTTGAATGATGTTTGGATGCCTGATGTCAAACGCAATCAGCTTCCAGGCGTCCTCGCTGGCCTGGCTATGGTTCGTCCGCTAGTCAACGTTGGATCTGGCGTGCGTGATCTAGTTGTGGTTCCAATGCGAGAATACAGGAAAGATGGTCGCATCGTCCGGAGTCTTCAAAAGGGCGCGTATGCCTTTGCGACTAATACCACTGCGGAATTTGCGCGTCTGGGTGCAAAAGTAGCAATCGGCGCCCAAAATATCTTGGAGGGTACTGAAAAGATTCTTGGCGCAGAGTCATCCTCGCCCGGCCGCTCTACATCCTCACATCCTGACTGGGAGGGCGAAGACCCGTCTTCCTCTGACAATGAAGAATCTCGCCCCGTGTCAAACTACGCTCATCAGCCTATAGGTGTACGCGCTGGTCTCCGGTCTGCTGCTCGGCATCTCGAGCGTGACCTTCTCACTGCGAGGGACGCAGTAATCGCCATACCGTCGGAGGTGATGGAGGAGGGGAGTGGTGTTGGTGCTGCGAAGGCGGTTGCACGAAGAGCGCCAACGATCTTGCTAAGGCCGGCACTGGGCGCTACAAAGGCTGTAAGTAATGCATTAATGGGTGTTGGGAATGCATTGGATCCGGAGAGTCGGCGTAAAATTGACGATGTGAGTGCAACCTTTCAATTCTCAACCAAGGGCGAAGCTGACAAAGGTCAACAGAAATATAAGTCGTACTAGCCGACCAAGATCAGGAGCAAGGAGTTCTGTTATGTGGTTTGCACAGATAGGTATCATCATTGGTCTTCCCTCTGTTTCCCGGGTTTTGTTCTCTGTATTGAAGTTGCATAGCGACGGTGCTTTCACAGATACATTTATCCATGTCTGGTGCAGCCCCTCGATCTGTCCATCTAGTCTTTCGTTTTGCTTTTTTCATCAGCATCATTAGCAAAGGGCACGTATGGCGTTGGGAGGGATGTTTGCGTGCTTACCGCTGCTGCAAGATTGATTGCTTGAAAGGACGGATACAGAGATACCCGAAATCCGACGATTGTTAGTGGCGAGGAAGGGATTGAAGAAGGGGATATAGAAATGGCAGTAAGTATGGAAGTGTGCAATGACCATGTAGTGATAGATCAAATTAGTTCGAGCTGTGTCTTGTCATGACTGTAGTGACAGATTGGGAGATTGATCATATGTCAGATGTCTAAGAGTTGCTCTGAGAAGGTTTGGGAAACTTCCTTGATTTTCTTAACCATCTGGCCGTTTCTCAGCGATCATATCTAAGGAGCGCAACTTGGATACCCCACTACGTGTTATGTATGTAAGAGTTTCACCGACAAAAGTGTAGCAGTAATGATTTCTACATGATCTGATCATGCTTCGCAGTTCGCCTTGGCTTCAAATTCATTAGCTTAGAAAGAAATCTATAATAGCGTAATGTTGTTAACGTACTTCACAAGTGAGCGGCGCACCCAAATGAGTAGCGCACTCTACTAAGGCGACTCGCCTTCGTAGTAACAACGCGTAATATCTTAATAATACTAAGCTTTAAAACCTTATACTAAAGCTAATATTTAAATTACTCTTTCTAATATCTAAAAAAAATAAATTAAAAGTATATAATATACTAAAGTAGTCTATAAAGTCCCTATAATAATAGTATAATAGTAATATAATAGAAAGTACTCTTAACATAACTATAAAGTAAACTTAAAGTAGCTAACTAAGCTTAAAGAGGAGGTAATTATTAAATATATTCTTAATAAGAGTATATATAGTATACTACTATTAAAGGCTAATGTATAAGATATAGTAGATAAACTACTCAAAGAGCGTAGTAGGAAGCCTATTAATAAAAACTAGGTTTATAACTTTATTAAGCGTAAACCTAAGCTTATAACCTAATAAACTTATCTATATAATTACTAGTAAGCTACCTATAAAGACCTAGTAATTATCTAGCTATAGTACACGCTCCTTATATTAATAAAGGTAAAGTATATAGTAGTATCTAGGATAAGGATATATATAACTTTAATAAATCTAGCTTTTTAATAGGTAAGATTTTATCCTAGCTAGTAGTAATAGGATTAGAAAAGCCTAGTAGATAGAAGAGAATATAGCTAGGTAATTATAAGTAGGTTATACTAGTATAAGGTATTAGGGTAATAGGGAAGTATATCTTACTCTTTCTTATCTTTATAGGTAAGGTTTTTATCTCCTCTTAGTTCTATAACCTCCTAGATAACTAGATTCTATAAGTTAGCTCTACTAGCTAGATAAATAATAACCTAGTACTTACCTAGCTTAAATACTTTAACTTATATATAAAGCTAGTTAGGGTATATAGATTACTTATTATTAATA